>LR138448.1:14284-49193 GCA_900659605.1 Tisbe holothuriae | reverse complement strand
AGCCCAGCTAGCTGGGAGAGAGCTTGGCTCAGCTTGCCTATTTTCCGCCAGAGGGCCACACTTGCACAACAAAAAACTACTCAGCCACTCAGCCTGTCCACTCTCTTTGCTATGTACTCAGTGCTTCAAGTCAACAACATAGCAGGCAAAGTTGTTTCTTAAACGTTTCTTATTTCCAGACTGACGACGCTGGCGTTCGTGAACTCCAACTCGGCGGCGCCATCTACCTCACGGGCGTCATCTTCTTCAAAAGCGACGGATTTGTGCCACTCGCGCACGCCATCTGGCACCTGCACGTTGTCGCCGGCACGGTGACGCATCTGTACGCCGTCTGCGTCTATCTCATACCAGTCTACCAGGAGGGGGAGGAGGGCGTAAAAGTTGTGGAAGGGCATGTGGAGTTGTAACTTAATTGTTCTTAAGAGTAGGAATCTAGTCGGTAATAATAGCAACGTAGTTGATATTTTGTAACTTTTTAACTGTTTACAATTTGTGAAAGAATTAACCATCCAATGAAATTGAGTGCGATTAAAAATTGCCTTTTTAACAAGTCCCATAAACTGATAATGTATGATTTCATTATAAATGCTTCTGGGCCGTGAAATAATTTCACATTATTGCATGATACTTTGCTTTTATTCCTAGTGTCAGTATCACTGCTGTATAGTATAATATTACGATACTTTATGCTTCGTATTTCATTTTTAAAATTCCTTAAATTAGGAGGCTAATTTGCCCTATTCATAGTTTTGCTGGAGTCGGTTTCAAATTCTGAACAAATGTATAGAATATTGGATTCTCTGCCTCCGTCCTCGGATGCCACCAAGTTGTGGGTGAGGGTGACAGTACAGGCTGAAGCTGGTTCATGTAGGAAGAGATGGTCCCATGGTGTTCTAAAATCAATGTAGATGCTAATTAGGTTTGTACAATGACCCCTGTCAATAGCTTGTGTCAAAAGTAAGAATATTACTAGCAAATTATATATAGTTTTGAAACTAGATTTACTGAAAAATGTTTCTTAATATTCTGTCATTTTTTAAAGGGAAGTATCGTTTAAAAATGCATCCAAAATTATGTTTATACCTTCACTATTCAGTATGTTGACAACAACAACCTGCTTATCCTTCAACGCAATGCTTTCCAGTTTGAGACGGTTGATCATCATATGGATGTGGGCCTTGTAGTTGTCCTTGTGGATGTTGCCAAAGATGTTCAGGCTCACCTTCCATCCCAACTCGCAAGGAACTGGTTTTGAATAGGCACTGAGCATTTGCGGGTTGGCTCCTGGGTCAATGAAGAAATCTAGTTCATGGCCTGCTGGGGACATGTCTTCGAAGTCCTTCACAGTTGTAGGGTACAGAGGGACCTAAATATGCAGGAGTAGAAGCTTTTATAGGTCTTACTTATTCATTTTGCTCTTCATAGCCTATTACGGCTCGACATAATAGTCTAGCTAGAATAGTTAGTAAGGAACGACCTTAAGTACATGGGCACGACTTGATGCCTCCGTGACTTAGTTATGGACTATTGCTTACCCAGAGTACGTTAAAGTATCCATTCCTTGTGAACCTTTGATGGAATTTCTAAAATGTAGAAAAGTACATAAGGAACTAGCTGTTGTTTAAATCATTGTTTATACCTTGCCTGGTAACACATGGTTGGCCAGGGTCTTCCTTGATATTGGATTGACTGTTTCTACAGGCTCTGGCAGATTCAGATCCGAGAGGATCCTTAACTCCTCCAAGTGGTAGTAGGTGACACATCTAGTTTCCACCACTCTACCACGCCTTGGGTCCACAGCCTCCTCATGAGAGCGGAAATATTTATGCCAGGAGCAGCTCACAATTGAGATATTGGGATTGATTGTGTCAAGGAACTCTCTCCTCAGACGGGATAGATGGACGTAATAACGTTTACCCCTTAGGGCTGGGTCAACTCTAGAAGCTTGATTAATCACCTGTCTGCCTGCGTCCATGAAGAAAAGGCACTCATAGCCTAGAATTTCCTCCTGGCTAAAAATGAGTAATTTATTTAAACATATTCTCCACTTAATGAAGAGTTTGTAGACTTATCTATAACAACTATACCAAGGAGGTTTAAGTAAATTGTCCTATTTCGATTAACTATACCCTTCTCTGTTTGTCTGTGCCATGACAAAGTTCCTCCAGATGAGAGGATTTTCCTGCTCTTTCTGTATCCATTGTGTGTATGCATGGGGAAGGTAGTCAAGCCCTTGATAGACACCTTTGCTCATTTTCATAATGCAGTCGTAGTCTCTATATGGGTAAGTAATATTTACAAAAAACACACATTAAAGAATTGATACAGGAAATTATGTAATTTTATATTAAATACAATTTAATAAATGACCTTTCTAGTGTTTTTCTTTCTTCCTAGCTGTAGTTACTTTGAGACTGACGACCATATGTAAATTTACCCAATGGTGGCTTTTCTTAGGTATATTCCGATGCTATCCATTATGAAAGGACCATGTAACTCAATTTTTATGCAGTTTATAGACTTCTTAAATGCATCCCACTAATGCAGTTTTCCCTCTGACAATTATCAAACGTCAAGTTTTACGTGTATAAAGAGGGGGAAAGCTTGAGATAAACGTGCTGTATCAGACAGCCATTGATACAAATTACATATGACTAGTTACTTTTGTAATTAGTTGCTCATATTTCAAGAAATTGAGAAACTAGTTTCTTAGTAGATATTTCATTAACTGTAACTTAAGTTTAAGGCAAAGTTCTTTCTAAGTTACTTTATTCCTAATAAGCTCTTGAGCCCCATGGGGCATTGAAAATTGAAAGGGAAGGGCATAGTCCAAAGAAAGGATACAGTTTAGATTTTTTGTCCTTTATCAGGAACAGTACTGATGCCCAGCAGCCTTAACAAAGCTCCCAATTTTAACGACTTTTTACTTAGTAAAGTAACCTGTAACAGTACTAGTTACTGAGAAATGTGTCACTAAGTAACTTTGGGATAATTACTGGTTTATGCAACAATTTTAAGTTACTGTAACTGACTAACCGATGGTGAAAAAAATAAAATAACGTTTTATGCCTGATAACACATGTTTATCTACGGATCACTTTATCAACATGTTTACTTAACAAAGAATATAATTATAAACTATGTGGGGACAATGATCAAATTAGCACTCTTTATATAATAGCTCTATGATTAGCACTAATAAGACCTGGCCACCAATTGTTTATTTCAAGCCTGGCAAAATTTAGTGACCTTTCCATATGCATATTAATGGCTTTTTCCTGCATCCTGTTAAGTTATGTTTTATTAGGACTCTTGGAACACTGACAAAAGATATTGATTATGATTATTAGGGACAGAAATATAATTTACAATAAGGATAGTGTATGTTCCTAGCACCAACTAAATGCTAAAAAGTCTAGCACCAACTTAGGTCCAACTATTTTTTTTGTATTTTCCCACTATGTTCCTTTTAGCAACTCTTCTTTTAGCTCTGTCACAATTAAGTTTGCCAATTTCTGGTGTCCCTGCTTTTCTGCCAAAAATAAAGTAGAAAATGAGATAAAACAATAACAAGAGTGTCAAGACACCCAAAAGTGAAAAATTAATAACAAACATTACAATGATGAACAATTATAAGTTTTATAATTATGAGTAAAATAGTCTAAAGATATCAGACTTCTCAAATGACAATTTCCAAATGCAACAGCATCTTCATCAAACATCGCTGTTGCCTTCGTGTCCTTTTTCCAAGATGACGTGACAACACCTAAATCAAGATGCACTTCCGATACAGAATCTTCTTCACAGTGGTCATCGCCATTTTACTCGTTCTTTTACTTCACAACAAATCCGGCGGTGGTCTTAAGGCAAGACATGGAAGGCCAACTGTGTTTAGGCAAGACGGTCAGCACCACCTGTGCATACTCATCCCGTTCAGAGAGCGGTTAGAGGAGCTCATGGTGTTCCTACCAAAGATGACCGAGTTCTTTAATGGTCAAGGTGACTCAGCCCCGGCAAGGGTGACGACGATCGTGGCGAACCAGGCGGATGAGTTCCGGTTCAACCGGGCTGCGCTGCTCAATGCGGCGTTTGCGCATTCGAGGGCGAGCACTGATTGTGACTATGTGGCGTTGCATGATGTGGATTTGATGCCGGCGAATGTGGAGTTGGTGTATAGGTTTCCGGAGGAGGGGAGGCCATTGCATCTGGCAGGTACGGACGACTATTATTTGGTCTAATTTAGGACAATTTAAAGCAATGAGGAAATCCTTTAAGCCGTTCTTAATCGCTACGTTAACTAATAAAATTTATTTTAAAAAATTAAAGTATATTAAGAGCAATTTTCATTTCTATATTTTATTCAGTAATACAATATTATTTCAAGCTCCTGGACTCCATCCAAAGTACGACTACCCGACCTTCATCGGCGGCATCATGCTTCTCCGCTCCTCCGACTTTGAGCTGCTGAACGGCATGAGCAATCGCTACTGGGGCTGGGGGCTGGAAGATGACGAGTTCTACCGGAGGCTCAAGGACGCGAATATGGAGATCGATCGGCCGGAGGGGATCACGACGGGGACAAAGAAGACGTTTCAACATTATCACTCAAAGAGGTGAGAAACGAAAATGAGCCTAACAATATAGAGACTAGATTATGTGCCAGATTTGCATCTATGATGATATCACTGAAGTAATAATTTCAATGGATAATCTTGTATATAACATTATCCGGCCTGCTTATGTATGCTAGCTGCCTTTAATTATGTAATTAAAGGCAGCTAATGTTTGCAAGTCCTTTCTAGCTTATAAATGAACAAATTATGAACATAAAACTATTTTTTTTCTCTCAGAAAACGCCCCCGCGACTACCGCAAATGCTACAACCAACGCGACGTGACCCGCCGTCGCGACCGCGAGACCGGCGTCTCAACCCTTCAGCACCAGCTCCAGTCCGCGCGCTCGCTCACCGTCGACGGCGCCACCGCCACCATGCTCAACGTCCTGCTCAGCTGCGATAAGAGCGAGACGCCGTGGTGCGACTGCGAAGGCGCGCCCGACAAAGAGGCGCCGCTGACGGCGATCAAGAAGGAGGATAATATCATGCCACATTTGCCAGGTGGCCGGAGAGGCCAAGTCGTCGGATAAAGAGTCTCAAAGTTCAAAGCTTACCACAAGTCACAAATTGATGCCAAGAATCCATAACCTCGTGTGATATATATTTAAATACAAATGTGCCTTGAAAGACGACATCAGCTGATCTTGAACACTTCAATGGCATGGTTGAGGTCCTTGATGGTGTGCATGCGTACGAGCGTCTCGCACGCCCCATCAGAGGACGGCTCGCTGTAGAACAGCCGCCGTACGCGGGAATGCGTCAGCGCCATGGCGCATGTGACGCACGGTTCGCGCCGTAGGTACACGTCTAGCCCGGTCGCCAGGTACTGTTCCTTGGACACGCGTTCAGCCAGGGCGTCTATCAGATGGAAGGCTGTGTGCGTCAGTGGGAATGACGGGTCGATTTCACGCTCAGGATCCGCAGTTAGGACCGTTTCGCCAGTCACGGGGTTTACAATGACCCCGCCAGTGTCCGATGCCACAGCCATACGCTTGAAATGCAGCTCAAGATTCTTTTCCGACCATAGATCCGGGATGCTGTGTGATAACAGCGCTTCCAACGGCTTGTCTTCAAAGAACTTGTTCGTCCAGAGCTTGTCCACTGTGGCTTTTTGTAACTTTGTCACCGGTCTCGACTTTGGCAGTTGCACAGTGATGTAGGAGTCGAAGAACGCTTTCGTTTCCTCTTTTAACCCGTCCTCAGGTCTTCCAGCTTCAGAGTCCAGGTACATGATGATCACCTCCGCAGTGCCGTTCTGAAACCGGACCCGTTTTAGGAAACCCAGATCTGGGTGTAGCGGATGGGCGGTCTTGAGATGGTCCAACATCTTGGAGATGAGCTTCTTGTCCTTGACCCGGCCGATGAGGGCTGGGGACACGGGCACGTGTGGGGAGGTCAGCTCCGGGGCGAGGATCGGCTCCAGAGTGGTGAACTCGAGTTTCGGTCGCTTTGTGGATGGCATTGTTGTCTGGAAATAAGGCACAGAAAGGCTGATGTAATGTTTCAATAATTGCATTGAAAGTTGCGGGTGTGAAAACCGGGTTTATTTTCTCATAGCTGTTAGGGCTAATTTTTGACAAATGTTTTGGTACATACAAGACTAGATATGCTATTTTTAAATATCTTCAATTTTCAGTGTGAATGGCTTACGTAGTATAACATAACTTAAAATGCTTCAGACAAACAAAGGAGGTATTCTCTCGGTCAAACTCATGACTCTTTCCCGTACAACCACGGCAACACATTATTATGCAGCTTCGCCTTGGCAATCTCCGCACCCACATCATACGCGTCCTTGGCGAGCACCTGCACCGGCCTTGCCTCCGTCAGCCGCGCGCCCGCCTCCTCAAACCGCGCCTCATTCCGCCGCACATACATCCGCGTGTCCTCCCGCATCTGGGACATCTTCTCCGGCCGCACCTCATCCATGGGGAACGCCTCGCTCAGCACAGGGTTGAACCGGAAGTAAGTCGACCCCGGCAACAGATCTCGCATCGTATAATGCATTACTTCGGTATCCGTGGCGGAGTCGACAATCTTTGACACCTTCTGGGCGAGGCTGAGGCTCTTTGGCGCGACCTCGTTGTCCTCAGGCTCGTCCTCGCCGGATGTCCCATCCAGCGGCTGAACATGCCGTCCCATACCGAGCGAGACCACGCACTGGATCTTCTCCGCCGGCCACAGGCGCGTGGCCTCGTGGATCGCGATGTTGGTCGCGTTGTTGCTCATGAGGCCGCCGTCGTGGTGGAGTTTGTCGCCGAGGCGGAATTCGTCAAAGTATCCGGGGGCGGCGGAGGATGCGCGCACGGCGGCCCAGATGGCCTGGCGGGCGCTTCCCGGGTAGAAGCTCTGGCTGCGGTATGGGTAGTGGTAGTTGCGGAAGACGTAGGGGCTGATGCGGTGGTCGGAGACCAGGGTGGAGATGAGGGCGACTTTGGGGGTGTTTGGCGTTCTGAAATAAAGAAATGTACAGACAGCACCAATAAAAAATAAAAGATCTTGCGCTCTTGATCTAGAATTTTGAAAAGTTGCCATTGAATTTTTTAGTAATTCTTTACAATCTTGTTTTAACCGTTAATAAATTACTAATGACCATGAACTTAGATATTGAATTGAATTACCTGAGCGTATCACTCATCTTGGTGTCCCCCACAAAGCTCTGCAGGATCTTCTCATAGGCATCCGAGTCATAGTACGAGTGTGACCGAACCCAACCACTGGCGCCACGCAACAGGTTCTGGGTGAAGATTTGCGTTCCCAGCTCTTTGTAATTATTTTCCACGACGGCAACCGTTTGTTTGTGGAACGCTGAAAGAGGAAGAAAAGAGATTTTTAGAAACCGGTTTTAGAATAAATATGGCTTATTTTGATACGTCCTTGACAAAAAAGTGCATATGCTGCAAAAGTGTGTACGATTGTTCATATAATAAAATTTGCATTACTGCTGACAGAAAGACTTTTTCTGCTGGTAACAGAATAAATAATATGAAAATAGAAGTTGTACGCTTGCTGCAAATTGTTCTCCGATTCTACGATTGGAAGGAAATTAGCCTATGACTTAGAAATAATCAAGGGAATAGAGAAGGGGGAAATAATGAATAAGTTAATGACTCACCTAGCAACGACGCAATAATCGCCCCCGTGCTCACCCCACACACCAAATCAAACATCTCAAAAATCCTCTTCCCCGTCAACCGCTCTAGTTCCCTCAGCACCTCCAACGCCACAATCCCACGCATTCCCCCGCCGTCCAGACTCAGCACGCGCACACCCTTGCCAGACAGGGACTCTTGATAGCCCAGCAGGTTGAGCGCCTCACGTGTTTGCATGACGACGGACGGGTTGGCGGTGCGCGCGCGGAGGAGCAAGATCTCGCCGATGACGTTCCCGCGGACTGCGACACCCTTGGCCCACGGGAATTGGTGCAGGTGTGCGCAGAGGAGTTCGAGGTACTTGAGGCAGGCGTGGGCGTCGGCGGGGTCCGAGGCGGCGATTTTGAGCGCTTCCACGCAGTAGACAGTCCGTGCGTCGACATGTGCCTTGCTGACCACTCTGGCTGCCTTGTGCTTCCACGCCGGCTCTTCCTCAACATTGATGACTGAGTCCGTTTCCTTTTCTGTTGTGGCTGCTGTCTTGCCAATGCCAGGGATGAGCTTGGCAGTCGCCTCATAGGCATACGATGCCATAGCTGGGAGCTTGGTCACGTGGCCGGCCACTGATGAAAGCGTGTCTGTCAGGACTTGAGTGGAGAACAGGCTGGAACTCTCTTTCTTCGAAGGCACCTTCTGAGCCTGCTGCCACTTTTGCGCATCGCGATCCAGGGCCCGGTTCATGGCGACATCCTCTGCGGTGACCTCAGCATTATGTGCGGCTGACGTCATACGCACCGTGCCGCGCTCCAGCCGCCGCTGCTCCACGTCTGCAAGGTGCGCCTGAAGCTGACGTCGCAACCGATCGTGCTCTGCAGTGCTTATGGAAGGCAGTTGCCGCAGATACGCGGTGGGGGACGGTCGCAGAAACCACGGCGCAGCAGGCATTGCCGCTTGTAGCATGCCGCCTGTCCGGACTATTGAACTCTCTGCGCGTCTTAGTAGCGCACGTGCGCGGCTCCGTGCGACAATTGCCGCGGTGTTTCCCCTCTGTGCCGCCCTTCTCCATGCTGCCACGCCCACCGCGCTGGTGGCTGCCAGCTTCCTCGGTATGACCTCTCCCAGAGCCACGATCGGCTTCAACCTCTTTATTGACGGCGGCATCTTGTTGCTTTGTCTCCTTGTTCGGCTCGGACTCTCTTTCTTGACTGACCTCTCATCGGAGCCTTGGGAGGACGAACCTCCTCCTCCGAGCCCGACGTCGAGCCTCCGAAATGTGCGTCGGAGAATGTCACTTTTTGCGACGTCTTGTGCACTCGTTCCGCCGTCGCCTGGCTTTCTTTATAACACCCAATATTTGCCTTTTCAATGCTCGTTTTTGGACCGTTTTTAGGTATTTTTTCGTCTTCTCACTGCGTCATCGGGCTGGAAAAAAGTCGTACGATCTCTCATGACCTGTTTGGAAGCCTGGCCAAAAATTGGCGACGCAAAATAAGTGACGCTGACACAATGGAAACGTTTGGAGCCAAATTTAACAAACTGACATGTTATCCCTTTAAAATGTTATATACCAAGTATTGCAGTTAAACATTATATAATCTCTTACAATATAAGAAGCCTAAACTTGACTTTATTGAGTTAATTGCACACATTAATAAGATTAACAATGAGTCTATTTTTGCACTTTTTAGCCTTTCTGTCATCCTCCTCTCGCAAAAAATAGCCTTGGCACCGTTGCATGTTTTTTACGTCGTTGTTTTCGTTCCAGTTTCATAACAGATCGCAGTCGATGAAAAATGAGATGAATACAACTCGGCTCAGCTCATTTAGTTTTGGCTCAGCAAAGGAAGACAAATTCAGTATTACATTTACCTCAGTTGCCGCCTAAATAGTAAATACTGCATAAGCATTACTACTGAATACGTAAGAATAGGAATGTTTTAACAATTTGACATATGTTATTATCTATAAAATGCATGTTTGTTCTCTTAAGAGTAATTCGTGATGGAAAACACATTCCCCTGTCATAATATCTGTCAACCCTGCTCCTCATTTCTCCTGGCACTCCGCTCTCTCTCTAGCTGAGCTCACTCCTTCGAGCTCACTACTCAGTCGCTCCGTTTGGCTGGTTTGCCTTGTTGGCCTTTCTCTTTCCAGACATTTCACTCCATCAAAACGAAAGTTCCCCTTTCTCTGTCGCTTAGCAAGTCGCTGGGAGTCTCAAAACGACCTCGAAATCTCATTAAGCAGTTGCAGGGGTCAGTGAACACGACCACCATCAGAGGCTCCGTTTAACATGGGGGACAGCTTGTGATACGACCGAACAGAGAAGGGCAGCAACACCATGGACGGCTCAAGGAAGTCCATTGAAGGTACACAGTCAATAGTCATGAATAATAATACGGTTACCTAACAGTTTGGTTCATTTCAGGGCTTCCCGTCTTCCGCAAACACCCTCGCCGCGGATCCCGCCACTCTGCAGGCGCCGCGGCAGACGCACACCAGCCCTCAGTCCTGCCCGCGCAGACGCACGTGCGACTCCACTCACTCTTCAGAGAGGTGGAGAAAGAGATGGAGTCGCTGTACATGGAGAACGTGGCACTACGGGAACGACTGGCGAGGCTAGAATCTGCCTCAGACAACGCCAACAACACCGACAGCCAGCTGTCGTCCAAAGCCGTCGGCCACGAGGAGCCCGACGCTGCAGCCTTCGAGACGATGCTGAAGCAGTTCGCCAAGAAGAACGCCTTCAAGACGCGGCACAAGCTCAAGGCGCACACGTCCAAGATTGTGTCGAGCTTCAAGGCGCCGCAGCTCACGTCGCAGGTGGTCAAGGAGTACCGCGGGCACAGGGACGGCATCTGGGACGTGGCAGTCTCGAATCTGGGACACCCGCTCATTGGAACGGCGTCGGCGGATAAGACTGCGCGCATTTGGGGCATCGACTCTGGCAAGTGCCTGCTGACCTACGTTGGCCATCAGGGGTCGGTCAACTCTATTGCATTCCACCCAGCGCAAGACCTCGCACTGACAGCTAGTGGTGATGGCACAGCCCATGTGTGGAAGGCCTCTGCACTGCCTGAAGCCATCGGCGGCCTAGGCGGTGGAGCTGTGGGCGGCCTCAATGCTTCAAGTGAAGAATCCGGCGCCGAGTCCAGTGAAGAGGACTTTGGCCGGAGTGGCGGCGGGCTGAGCGACCACACGCCACTGAACGCGTCCGTAGCTGTCAGTACATCTCGATCTAACATCGTTCGTCAGCCAATCACAGTCCTCACCGGTCACCAGGGTGTTGTCATCTCATGTCAGTGGCTGGATAACGAGCTTGCAGTGACGGCTTCGTGGGATAAATCAGCCAATCTTTACAACGTCGAGACTGGCGCATTGCTACAGGCGCTGACTGGCCATGACGCAGAACTGACGCATGTTGCGTGCCACCCGACGCAGCGACTCGTCGCGACGTGTTCCGGCGACTCCACATTCCGGCTGTGGGACTTCCGCGAGACAATCCACTCTGTGAGCGTGTTCCAGGGCCACACAGAGGCAGTGACGAGCGCCGCCTTCAGCCGATCTGAACAGATCGTGTCCGGGTCTGACGACCGCAGCGTCAAAGTCTGGGACTTGCGCAACATGCGCGCGCCCGTGACCAACATCCAATGCCCGTCCGCGGTCAACCGGTTGTGCGTGTCGCAGTCCGGGACGCTGGCTGTGCCGCATGATAACAGACAGGTGGTGCTGTACGACCTCAACGGGACGAAGTTGCTACGCTTGCCGCGGGGTGACGCGTCCAAGTCGCACCATCGGATGGTGACGGCCACGTGCTGGGCGAATGAGGCGTCTGCTGAGCAGTGGCGGTCGAGGGCGAACTTGTTCTCGGCTGGGTTTGACCGGATGGCGTTTGGTTGGTCTGTCCGGCCGCCGGTGAACAACCGGGATAAAGAGGAGTCGACGGCCAAGAAGGAGAAGGCGAGCAAGGCGGATGGGACGTTTTAAGATAGAATCGCTTGGTGCCCGTAGAATAATGGAAGAAATCATTACCCCACACAGAGGCTTTATAGAAATTTAGTGCTTTTAGATGAACAAGCCTTTAACGTCAGCTTATATTACGAATTTAGAAAGCGCACACGGAAAAGAGAAGTTGAACGATATAATAATAATCCCTCCTCATCCTTCCTTAAAAATAACTACAAAATCCTAAAACAAGAAGATCTGAATCGCTATTTATTATATGAAAAAAATATTGTTGATCTGATATAAAAAGTTAAATCTTCATGAATAAATCACACATTATCACTACGACGATTTAGTCTTGGGCATGAACAGCTTCACGCTCCCTTCCATAAACGCCTTTTCCTCCTGGTTATCCTCGTCCATGCAGGAGAATGTGCATTCAAGCACCCTTTTCTGGCTCCATATAACATCCACCTGAACCCTAACCTGCGTCCCCACAAGGCACTTTCTTACAAACCGCTCCCTCTTGGTCATGATCAGCGCCCCTGGCAGCTGAGACCCCAGCACCGCACTGACGAGGCCTTCAAGAAGGACGCCGTGCACGATGCTGGCATCGCCTGCAAAGTGGACCGGGTTGTGGTCTCCGGTAATGTCTGCAAAGGTCTGGACGTCCTGCTGGGTCACGATCTTGACCAGCGGTTGCAGGGAGCGAAGGGGCTTTGGAGGGAATGAGTTGCTGCTGCAAAACCGAGCGGACTGGTGGAGGAGACTGCGATAACGGAACATCTGAAATAGCCGTAATAATATTGAGAATGCTATCATTTGCGCTGCGTGTATTATTTACTCGTATTTAATAAGTTGAGTTAGATTTCCTTAGCCTTTTCGTGACAGGCTCTCTAAACTGATCTCAGCCACCAATAATTTCACTTGACTTTGTTACAGTTCTTACACTTTTATGTGTCCTAGTTTTGCTTTCACTTTGTCTTCTTCAGCTTATCGGTGACAAGCTCCCTAAACTGCCCTAGAATCTTATTCTCCCTCTTCTGCCTCTCCTCCTTGGAGAACATTGCCAGCGCCCGCTTCTCCTCCGCCGAGTAGATCTGATTCTCCTTCCTCAACCGGACGGCCTCCATGCGCCGATGCCTCGAGCCGGACATGACCCAGCCCTCCTCCTCGTATTGGGTGATCTGGTCGGAGGTGAGGCCGATCTCACCACGGCGTGGGATACGCTTTCCGTCCGCGACGAATGCGGCCATGGCGGAGCCCTCTCCTGGAAGGAGCGCGGTGCCCATCTCCTTGTGGGTCAGCTGGACCTTGGAGGGCAGCTTAGGCCCGATGTCGTCGTCATCGTCTTCGTCTTCATTTCCGAGCTCTGGGCGTGTCGACGTGGACGACTCCTTGCCGATACGTGGAAGCAGCTCTTTCTCAACCCAGCCAGATGCCTCCTCCTCCTCGGAAGATGAAGACTCCTCGGAAGAGCTCTCCTCTGACGAAGTACTCTTCCTCCTCTTTTTGCTCTTCTTCTTGGCTTTCTTGGCCTTCTTCTTCGCCCTCTTCTTTGCCTTTTTAGCCTTTTTCTTTGCCTTCTTCTCCTTCCTCTTTGCCTCCTTGAGCGCATCTTGAGCCTCTTGCTCATCCTCTGTCGACCTCATATCAGAGTCGTCCTCCAACGGATCTGCCACCCTCACGGGAGACTTTGACCACGCCTCGTGCACACCTCGTTCAACAATCTCTTCTCTCTGAGTCCGCCGATGGTCCATGTACTCTTCACTGTAGGAGGAAGCGCCGCCGCCACCCCTACCACGACCACCGCCCCCATAACCACCCCTGCTGCTCCCTCCAAACCCACCACGCTCCATCTGTTTGTAGCCGTCGTTACCCCACCGGTCTCCGTTGTCTCTGTCCCTTCCTCCGAGAGCTCTGTCTTGTCTTCGAGGCTCCTCCGGGCTGGCATTCCTCCGACGGTCATTCCTGTCATTCCTCCGCCTAGACCGATCTCTGGAAGACGACGACGAGGAAGAGCCTCGATCTGAAGATGACCTCCGACGATGGCGCCGGCGTGAGGATCTGTCCCGGCTGCGGCTTCTGCTGTGGCGGCCCATGGTGATGGTGCTCACTGTGGAAGAAGGTCTTCTTGATGCTCTGGGAAAACGTTCAACTGTGGCTGAGGCTGACTGGCTGAGCTGTTAACTGCTGTTTTTGTATTTTTTCGACCTGTTTAGTAGTAATTTTGCATCGACTGTAGGGGCGACAGACAGACAAAAAAAGTAAACTCGTAGGGAAGCCCATAGAAAGAGGACCCTTAGAGCATACCTACGCCTTCGGCGTAGGTATGCTTATTCTATGGGAAGCCTTCCCTCGTAGGAAATGTTACAAAATAAATCCTAAAAGTTATGCAAAATCTAATAGCATTTTAGTTCAAATTCAGTACAATTACAGTATATCAGGTGGAATGCATATTTTAAGGATTAAGGAAGACGCCTTCGAATAGTAAATTTGCATTAAAGCTTTAAACAATAAACATAACGCAACAAAAAATCTTATTCTGACTAAAGAGCTTTTTAATTCTGACAAGCAGTTACACCACTGCGCTATCTAAAATTGGCACTGTATTATTTATAAAATATACAAGCCTTTCCTGTTTCATGTGATTGTGGGTCAAAGCGAAAGTTAATTATTACCCAAATACCTATGTCCGTGCTCAAATGTCACGTAATTTTATAATAATATTATTTATAAAATATCAACACACAAGTACTTTATAAGAATAAACAATTAACACAAAACCAAGCGAGTTTGATTAAATTGCACAAAATATCATCAGTCTTGTTATATATTTTCTTTCAACGCAAAAGTCTCACAATATACTTTTTATAACATCTCACAATTAATATAGGAAACATAAAATGACACAAATAATAAAAAATCTTATATTCTCTCACAATGATAAATCTTATGGAAGTAAAATAATAATAGATATAATTTATAGGATAATAAGCTGTTCATTCAGAAAGTAGTTGCTGCAGCAAGGACTGGTTGCCATCCAGCATGTCACCGGCATGTTGCTGTTGTTGTTGCTGTTGCTGCAGCTGCTGCATATTGTTAAACCCCGGTTGCTGCTGCTGAGGCATCATATTCGGGCCCATAGGCATCCGATTCATAGGCGGACGCATGCCAGGCGGCATCTGCTGATACTGCCCGCCTGGAGGAAGGTACTGGTGCTGCTGTTGCCTTGGCGGCATGTTGTTGTTCCACGTTATGTTAGGGTGCTGCTGGATAGGCGGACGTGATAGCCCCACAGGTCCGGAGTTGAGCTGCTGCAGAAGCATGGACCCGCCGCCACCCCGATGCATGGGACCCGGTGCCCCGCCGGGGCTGTGGGACGAGTGAAAGCTTGACGGCGATGACATCGGGGGCGACGCCATTGACGACGAGGACGGAACGGACGGGGAAGTCCTTTGATTGAGCATTGCCTGCTGCTGCTGGCTGGACCGGGGCGGCATTCCTGATGACCCCCGGGGAAGGGACACATTAGGCGGCACTACTTGGAGCAGCTCTTGCATACGCGGGACGACAGGTGGCTCCCCGCCGCTAGCACTTCGCAAACGGCCGTTCGCCCCCGGCACAGTGGGTATGCGGCCTCCACCAGCCCCGCCAGAGTGGTGGCCGAACCTTGACGTCGGCGTGGCCACTGTGCTTGACGTCGAAGATGACACCGGTGAAAACGGCGACACGCTGCTGCCCTGAGTCAGGAACTTTTCAATGCTTTCAATCTCGGCGAGGTCGTTTTTGCTCTCGCCGCTTTGAGGGGCTGGTGAGGGGCGGAGGAGGTCTTTGCTAGCGCTGGCGTTTGGGCTCTTCTCTTGAAAGTCAATGACTCCGTCGAGAATATCGCTGAGCAGAGGGTCGTTTAGCTGGTCGGCTCCACCTTTGGGGTCAAAGGCGGCTGCGTGATCACCAACAGCTGCAGCAGCTGCTACACCCGCAGCTCCGGGGACACCTCTCTCAGCCGGATGTGGCGAGAAGTACTTTCTCGGCCCGTCCTCCGTCCGTGGCAGCTTCTCCCTCGGCTCCTGGTGCCATTTTGTGGGCACCGGGGGCGGCACAGATGACGCATTATGCGTCGGCTTTGCCAGCAGATGCGTCAGCGACGGGTTCTGCATGATCACCGCGGATTTTGGACTAGACGGTTCGACGTCGAACGAGGATGAGGATGACGCACGCCGCTTGGTGCCCGCTTGCAGCAGCCCTGCTACCGTGGGCGAGGGGGAGGAGGACCGGTCTGACGGCGACGGCTGTGACGCAGAAGGCGACGGCGCCGGCGGTGACGCAACCGCGGGCACGTTATCCGTATGTTGACTTAGCAGTTGTAGGATCCGGGAGTTGGATATGGAGTTTGAAGATGAAGACGCTGCTGGCGTGCTACTGGCTGCTGAGGCTGGAGGCGCGGCTGAGGTGGACGGAAGGGAGCCAATCGTAGCGCTGCTGCCGCCGTTGCCACCGCGTTGGCTCCAATCAGAGGTAGAGGATTTCACACTGGCATTGTCGCCTTCACTACGACTGAAGCTCGAGTTCAGCAACTGCTTCAGGAGGTGATTTTTTTGCGCGTTGGTCTGCTGCTCCTTGCCATCGCCGCCAAAGCTGCTACCAGAGGCAGACCGTGGTGAAAATGGAGCAGGCCGGCCCACGCCTGCCTTGACCAGGCTGTTATTGTTGTCCCCGCGGCCTCCTGCAATGACAGCAGATGACGCCTTGGCCGGCGCGATGGCATTGGGCGGCGCTGAATTTCTGGACGCGGGCAAGTCCGACGCCCTCAACTCAGTCTCTCCGATAACACTGTGCGTGCAGTTCATGAACGAGGTCGGGTTTCCCGCCTCCGGGCACGCTTTAAAGAACCGGGACTTTGTCTTGACGTGGAAATAGGACGAGGATGAGTCTAGCAGCCGCAGCCGGTACACCTGGCTGATGGCACTGTCATCCTGCATACACGATTTTAAATGTTCTTTGAGGAGGCTCTTGTCGTCCGGGTGGACAAAGTCGAGCAGTGACCGGTCAAGCATCGACCTCGTGAGCGGCGCTGACTGCACCAGGTCCATGCCTGTCGTGTCCACGACGACAACACGGAACCGGTTCTGCGGCTCCACCTTTGTGGTGAAGAGCTCAACGGGAAAGTGCTGGCGTTTTTCAGGGTTGCCAACGAGTCTTGCAATGCAGAAGAGCCTGCTTTTGCTCAGGTCCCGGCCGTTGACCATCTTCTGCTCGTCGCCCTGCTTGGGCAGGAGGCTTGTAGACACCTGTGTGAGCAGTGTGCGCATGTCCGCGCCAGCCGGCTGCAACGCCTTGACGTCGTCGCCAGTGTCATCCATGAGGAAGCGGCATGTAAACACTCTTGACTTTAGGAACGACTCCCCTTGACTGCTGCTCTGTTGCTGGACCCGGTCCGGGTCGTCTTTGGCCTTGAGGATGCTGAACTGGAACCTGGCGCGGTCCCCGGGGTGGATGAAGTCGTAGATGGGTCTGCCCAGCATTGTGGACGAAGGGTGGCCTGGAAACAAAAGTGTAGACGTCAGTCATTTGCGGTCAGAAGGTTAAAAAAAGAGAGAATGGTGTTGATTGAAAAGCTCGTCTGCAATTTTTCTGAACGTTCTACAAAGGCAGACGGCAAATATACTCAAGTGTTGTGGACGGTTTAAGCATATGAAGTGCATTAAATAAGCGGTGATGCTTCTTCCTCCTCCCTCATTTATATGTTAACATTTTTTCCCAACCGCATGCATGTGCTTCCTACTCCACACACTTGTTTGTATGTTCCCTCCCGATTCATAATAAAAAAGACTCTTATTATCACAATGACAACCCCTTTTCAAACGTCGTTATCATGCCATTTCCCAGCAGCATTAAATGCATCACTGTGTCTCGTCTGTTGCAGTAAACAAGTTGAAAACCCACCTATGAAGCCAGATGTAGACTCGGATACAAAGTCAACCATGCCATCGCTGTTGAGCAGGAACAGGAACCCGTTTAGCGCCTCTAGCATGAGCGACCCGAGTAGTTCGGAGGGGACCAGCGACCGCAGCATGGCGTCTGGGGACTGCTGCTGCTGGGCGGGCATCACGGCACCATCGCGCTCATCGCGCTCGTCAAGCAGGTCCGCGAGGTCCTTGAGCAGCGCCGAGTCCCCGGCGTCGCCCGATTCAACAGTCTCCATGTTGGCGCACTAGTCTGGGCAGGCTGCTGTGGGTGTCATTAGTACGCAATATACTGTACGTGGGCTTTTAGATATGGCGTAATTGCCTTTGTCACTTGTCGCACAATGCAGTATGCGTCACTCTGGGATTCACCTTATGCACCAGTATGATTCAAATTCGCACGAACTCGACCCCTATAAAATCTGCACTGGTTGTCTCACTGTGTGTGTACTCTTGTCTTCTTCTTCTTTCTTTTTTATATCTCTCGCTCACTACGTTTTTTCCTCCTCGTTCTTCTTCTTCCTCCTCCTACTGCTGCGAGCCTACGACGATTCACGCACTTATTCACTCCTAGTTCGCGTCGTCGTAGCCACACTCACAACCGCCAGTACAGCATAGCTGCCTGACGAACAGCAGCAGTAGTAGCTCCTGCCGCTGCTCCTGAAGCAAGCTCTCGCGACCCTGCTGGCTTCACTCAGCGGCCATGCCTCGCTGCTGCAATTGTCGTAGTAGTAGAAGTTGTACTATATACTGAGTCGTCGTTCATGCTGGCTGGCCACTGCTTCCTCAAATAGCAGCAGCAGCGCTGCCGTAGCTTGCTCCTCTTCTTCTTCTTTCTCCTCCGCTTTTCTCCGTCGTCGTCGTCAGCTTTTCACTGTTCAAGGTCTACTCCAGGGAGAACGGGACCTTAGTTGTAGCGAGGAGGGTCCAAAATGACGGAGAAGAAGAAAAAGACAGCATGGTTTTTACTCGCTTTCGGATGCCATAACGGGGTGCAAGGGATTAAGATCGAAGGCGCGGAGGAGAACTGCTGAAATAAAGAGATTAGAGAATTAGAAATGGAATTTCCGAGAATAGTTGGGTTGTAGTAATAATAAAATTGGGCTGGCGGGGAAACCAGATTGACGAGTTTTTTGCGATCACAAATATGTCAGTAGATATTTTTGAATCACTTCATGCTCTTCGCTCAAGTGTTTTCCCCGACGCGTAATTACATATTTTCGAATCCATGGTTTGTATTCACAAACTTAAACCCGTTCTAGCAAACAAAATGAAACACTTGTGTGATTTTAAATATGTTTAAAAAGTCGTTTACTTCCGAAAACACATTTTCCGCGAATATAATTACCGTTAACCGCGTTCTTTCCATCAACATCCGAAATAAAAGAAATCATGAAATGTAGCAAGAGAGAGAGAAAACGACGCCGCCAACTGTTGTCATCACTTTCATACTTATGGCACAGCCAGACGACATAATAAAATCGATCAATAATCAATTAAATGCTGTTATACTACTCTTCTCTATTCGCAATCCTCAAATTTAGATTGTATGTGCTTGTCAAAATCAATAAATCAATCATTCTGACTGGCAATGAATAGGTAAACTAATCGATCTACTTATATCGTGCATCTCAAGCCTTACTGACGTATTGCAAGTAGCGGTTTCTCCATCTCTGTGCGCTATGCCAATTACGTCCTCTCTTCAATCGTTCATACCGTAATAATCCTCTTTAAACGTTGGTTGTTGGATTGATGCAACCCACAGATCATCTTGCATCGCCTTGGCAACGCAGAGGACAGCTTGCATAAAATTCCTTCTGGGGAGACTGCAGGAATAATAATAATTACATTTAACCATAATTCAACATTTCAAATCTTTTAAATGTATGGCAATGCAATTCTTGAAGCATAATTTTGTGTAATTTAAAGTAAATAAATGTAATTTCACAATCCTTGCGTGTAGAGAGAAGGAAAGCAACTGAGATTAATGATGTCTAAACCCGTTCAAGCAAGATGAGAGGAAGAGAGAAAAACTGATTACTTTGAGTGTTTACATGCAATATTATATGGATATTTAAATCAATACAATTTGGCTAATGGAGTAGGGCTGTTATTGAACTTTCATGGTTAAGTATGAACTATTTCATAGACGACGCGACGGACCATCAGTACTCTACGAATATATATAACTGAATACAAGCAGAGCAGAGATACTTGTCTAGACTTTTTGTGAATGCAAAACTTTAACGAAAGTGTCAGTAATATGAGGTTTTGCGCATAAGATCACAAATTAGAACATGGTAATTTAGATTTTAATTTAACGCATATTTATTGTGCATAAACGGGTTTACATGAATACTGATTAGAAAAAAATATTTTAGCATCTTATTCATCCAATCAAATTTCTTCTTAATCAAGACACCAAATTGCGTCACACAACTTTTATAAGCGAGAACGTTATTTCTGAATGGATAGACACAGAGCTGCATTATTATAGACTGCCAAACTCGGGAGCTGATCACTTCTCTATGGTCTGTATCACCCTCTGCAGCGCCGACCCAATCATCTCATCACTGTCCGTCCAGCTGACCACGACGTCCTTCACATCATCTGACTGCTCACTCGACTCAACCTTGATCAGGACCGATCTGGACACCGAGATCTCCCCGTCTGATAGGCTGAGTGGGACCTTGGGACTGATGCCGTCCAGGTGGGATTGGATGAGCTGGTAGATGCGCTTCTGAGTGGCGGCCGCAGGGCCAGGGTGGTGGACGGAGAGGGATGTTGTGAAGCGGAGGACGTGGAGGGGGATGGACGCTTCTTCGCAGGCCTAGAGGGACATAGGTCATCTAGTAACGTCTTAGGTTAAAAAGCTGCTATACTTACATTCTGCACGCTGAACACCTGCATCTGTTGGCCCTTGTTCGCCACCCCCTCCCTCACCAACAACGCCCCGTGCAACACCGGCGCCGCATCCCCATACACCCCATGCGTCTCCGCCAGCACAGCCTTATCCACGGACACGTTAAACACCTGCTTCGTGGGTATCGTGACCGTCTGCCCGTTCGCCGGCATGTAACACTCAACCCCGTGCTCCTGCTTAATCTTCTGCTTGAGGAACTCCATCTTGGCCGCCTCCCCGTGCACGAGCATGACGTTCGACGGCTGGCAGTACGTGATCAGCTGCATGATGCCCTTGGCATCCGCGTGTGCGCTGAACGACATGTACTGGACGGACATCTTGACTTCGACCATCTTGCCCTTCTTGATCTCGAGCTTCCGCGTTCCGTTGAGGATCTTGTGGCCGACTGTGCCGGACACGCAGTAGCCGGGCATGATGATCATGTTGGCCTCACTGGTGCACCACTCTTCAAAGATGGCCAATGAGAGGCCGCCGTGCAGCATCCCCGGGGTGGCGAAGACGACCATTGGCCCCGGGTTTTGAATGTATGACCGG
This sequence comes from Tisbe holothuriae, assembly GCA_900659605.1. Classification (NCBI taxonomy): domain Eukaryota; kingdom Metazoa; phylum Arthropoda; class Copepoda; order Harpacticoida; family Tisbidae; genus Tisbe; species Tisbe holothuriae. Next base: position 28,115 of record LR138448.1, on the reverse strand, counting down.
TCGAAGCCCTTGATGTGCTTGAAGTCGAACATGTTCCGTTCGACGAATGTCTTTCGGATCTTCTCGTTGGTCCATGTGATGAACATTTTGTAGTAGTTGTTGGCGCGTTCGGTGAGGCCGGTGCTGAAGTAGATTGGGACTTTGATGTTCATGCGTTCCCAGTAGGTCTCGAGGAGGATGCAGAGTTCTTGGGCGCGGCCGAGGGCGAAGACAGGAATCAAAACCTGAAAAAATATTGATTCTGAATTGCCAAATATTTAGTTCTTCAAAGAAGGGAATGTAACACTTTACGACTTTAAAGGAACTCATAGGAATCAATTACTTTGTCAGTTTAATAGCTGATTAAGGGTCATTAACAACTAATTATGTAATTAACTCTCACCTTCCCACCCTTCTCCACACAATCATGGACCTTCTTGAGGAAGTCTCTCTCCCTGCACCGCTTCGAGTCCCTGATGGTGGTCGCGTACGTGGATTCCGAGATGAGCAGATCGGGTCGGCATTTGTCGATCCAGGCGGCGCCCAGATGGCGGTCAGGGGTCATGTTGAAATCGCCGGTGTAGACCACGGATTGGTTGCCGACGCGGATCTGAAGAGAAAAAAGTACCATAGTTAGTCATTACAGGGCTAAAGAAGACAATTATTGGCAATTAACTGATTAGTTATGTTTATTCTAAATTATAAGTCGAATGTCAATACCTGAAACATTGCTGCGCCCAACACATGCCCCGCATAATACGCCTTAATCTCGAGCTCCTCATCGATCTGAACGACCTCGTGCAGGGACACCGCAATCACCTTCCGCATGCACTCCTTGATCATGCCAGAGGTGAAGAAATTCGTCTCGCCTACAACAGAATAACATTGAAAAACCTTGATATGCGTAAAAGATGTAAACTCACCCTTCCGTTCCACGGCGACCCTCCTCATATCCTCTAGCAATATGGGCGCAATAGCCTTGGTCGGCGATGTCATGTAGATTGGCCCCTTGTATCCCACCATCTCCGTCATGTAGGGCAGCGCCCCGCAGTGGTCCAGGTGGAAGTGGGAGATGATGACGGCGTCCAAGTGGTCGGTGAGCGTGCCAGCGTCGGCGCCGAGGCCGCCGTCGGAGGCGCCGGTTCCAGGGCCAGAGATGAATGAGAAGTCTGGGAATCGTCGCTCGTCCTGGTATCCCATGTGCATGCCGCAGTCAAGCATCACGCTCTTGCCGCCTAAGATAGTTAAGGTTAGTTATAATATGAACGGCTTCAAGATGTCCTATTTACCAATTCTGACGAGGAGACATGACCGTCCCACGTCCTGCCCGGCGCCGAGGGGAGTCACTTCGATCTCGCTCATAGCAAGGATTCAAGTTTCAGAGGCACAAAATCAAAGGCCAAACGGCTAACGGCGTCAAAGTATTCCGAATCACTTTTAAAATTATCCTTTTTGCTGAGTTTTCACTGTTTTGAGCTCAGCTTGCCGACTTCAATGTTGACATGCATCAGCGTTGACAATGGAGAAGATCGAGAGAAAATAATTTAGTTTTCATTTACAGTATTATTGATAGCTCCGAAGTAAATTATGCCATATAGTTCTCATTTGCAATGCCTTTTTTGTTCTTTAAATTTATTTTGTTTAAATATTGTATCAACCGTACCTATGCCTGCGCAAAATATGTTCGAGATACTGTTATCCTGTGAAAGTGTCATCCCTGTTTGCTCCCGCTCTTTGGAGTTTTCTTGTCTGCCTGAAAAACTAGAAACCTCTTTCACGAAATCAAGTTGAAACACGTCCAACAAACGAGAGAAAGGCCTTTTTCGACGGCCTTGCTCACAAGTCACAATCTCCGAGCATTAGTGATTGATCCTGCAAAGTGAAGCAAGCGTCTCGATCGAACTTGTTTGAGGCCTACGTGCGATTTGCTACAGCGAGAAACCAAGGACACACAACCTTCAAAATGGCGACAAGGTAAGGACACATAAATATATGTAAATGTCATAGTATTTCGACTATATTCTTAAACCCTCTTCATTCTAGACGCTCCACCCGTGCCCGCGCCCCCAAACCCGCCATCGTCGACACCAGTGACGTCGATGACGACGTCGGCAGCGACTACGACGACGTGGACATCAAGAAGACGCCAAATACCAAGAAGGCGGCCGTCAAGAGAGCCGCAAAGAACGGCACAGACACGGCAAAGGCAAAGAAACCAAAGACGGCCACAAAGGCCAGTGGACGGGGGAGGAAAAAGGTCAAGGAGGAGATCAAGGAAGAGCCAGAGTCGGAGGCTGAGGAGGAGGAGGAGAAGAAGGTCAAGGTCGTGGTCAAGGGCAAGGCCGCGGTCGACCCCAAATGTTCCAAGGCCGCCACCCACCACGTCTACTACGACGAAGCCGAGGACACCGTCTGGGACTGCATGCTCAACCAGACCAACATCCAGAACAACAACAACAAGTTCTACCTCATCCAGCTGCTCGAGTCGGACGGCGGCGGAAAGTACTGCGTGTGGATGCGATGGGGACGGGTTGGCTATGACGGACAGAACTCGCTGACCGTCACAGGGTCGGATTTGGATCAGGCAAAGAGCGTCTTTGAGAAGAAGTTTGAGGCAAAGACAAAGAATGATTGGTCGGAGAGGGATGACTTTGTCAAGGTCAATGGCAAGTATGATCTTGTCAAGATGGATTACAATGTGGATGACGATGAGGAGGAGCCAAAGAAGAAGAAGAAAGGTAAAGACGCCGTGGATTCCAAGGTCAAGAAGGAGAAGGTCGAGCCACCCCCGTCCAAGCTCCATCCACAAGTCCAGGCACTGCTCGAGCTCATCGGCGATATCGCCACCATGGAGCAGACTGTTGTCGAGATGGAGTTTGACACGAAAAAGTCCCCGCTCGGCAAGATCACCTCGGACCAGATCAAGGCCGGCTACACCGCTCTGAAGGAGATCAGCCGGCTCATCAACGAGGGCAAGACCTCCGGCGGCGCCATCACTCAGGCGTGCAATGACTTCTACACTCGGATCCCGCACGAGTTCGGGTTCAGGGTTCCGCCCATGATCAAGACCGCCCAGATGGTCAAGAAGAAGATTGAGCTGCTGGAGGCGCTCGGCGACATCCAGGTGGCCATGAAGCTGCTGTCGGACAAGGGCGACGGGGCTGCGGACCCTGTCCACCCGATGGATCAGTTCTACGGACAGCTCAACTGCGATATGGGTTATCTGGACAAGAAGACGGACGACTACAAGCTGGTGGAGCGGTACATTCAAGGCACGCACGGGTCCACGCACAGGAACTACAAGATGAAGGTCATGGATGTGTTTGAGTGCAACAAGCAGCTGGACAAGGACAGGTTCCAGGACAAGGGCAACCGGATGCTGCTGTTCCACGGGTCCAGGCTGTCCAACTGGACGGGTATCCTGAGCCAGGGTCTGCGCATCGCCCCGCCGGAAGCGCCCGTCACCGGCTACATGTTCGGGAAGGGCGTGTACTTTGCTGACAGCAGCAGCAAGTCTGCCAACTACTGCTGGCCGAGTAAGACCTCTGACGTGGGCATGCTCCTGCTGTGCGAGGTCGCGCTGGGCAAGCCAAATGAGCTGAAGCAGGCTTGCTACACTGCCAATGAGCTGCCCAAGGGCAAGCACAGCACCAAGGGCGTGGGTCGGATGGTGCCAGACCCCAAGAAGAAGGAGACGCTCTCGGACGGGACTGTCGTGCCTATGGGACCCATTGTCGACGCCAAAGTGGACGGTGCGGCTCTGCTCTACAATGAGTACATTGTCTACGACCTGGCTCAGATTAAGATGCGGTATCTGGCAAAGATCAAGTTTGAGTTCCCGAAGAACTTGTACTGAATATGGAGGACTTTGTGTATATGGTGTTAATAGAAGGCTACACAAATGGATAATACTCGAGAGGGAAAAGATGAAAACGAAAATTTAGCACCGGAATTTTAAGAGCACTGTCTGTGATTTAATGAAACTACCTGGAACAAGTATTTATGAAAGAAAACATTTGCCTTTTTCTCTACCCTCTAACAGCTTTTGATAATCATTATTTGAACTTTCCTATTTCAGGGCTTCATGTCCCCCTCCTCTGCCCTGCACCGCTCCCCGTTTCCTCTATCGCGACTAGCCTTCCTGGTGGTTAAGCGCGCTTCGGAGCCAGCTTCTGCGCGAGTACTGGCAGCAGCTAGGCGGAGGAAGACGTTGGCCAAGCTAGTGGTGATTCCACTGGGGAGGACGCATCACTATCTGAATACGGTCGTCAGACTAAGGTGACTTGAAGAGAGTGAGTGTGCCTTAGTAGTTAATATTAACTTATGTTTTATTAAATTATTAATACATTTGTGATGTACTCGAGTCATGTTTCTAATCTCTATTCCAGAATCTATAACGTCGTCCAACGTAAGAAGCTCAACATCCCCTCCCTCAGCCATGAGAAGAACCTCGAACTTGGCTCACAAGTCTTTGCTGAACTCATCCTTGTCGGGTTGGCCAGCGGAGTGGCATACGGAGAGTACCGTCGACAGAAGCGAAAGGAGTCCGCCTGCCAGGGGGAAGAGGACGCCTACAAGGCTGAACAACTGAACCGTGTCCAATTGCTAGAAGAAAAGCTCCAAAGCAATGCAAAGTACCTATCAGAGCTCAAGAAGAATCTAGTGGAACTCCAGAAACAAGTGAATCTCTTAGGACAAAGTTAACAATGCTTCCAAACGGGCAACCCATCTACACACTGCAAGTGGTGCAACCTGTGCCAACTTATGTCGTCATAGCTCCAGCCCCATGTGATAACAGCACCCCTGTCCAAGAGCCAACTGTGCCTGGCTGTGACAACCAAGTTGACCATGTCTTGGCCTCTGCACACCCTACAATCAATCTAGACACACTCAAGACCACTGTGGAGGCCTTCAAGACCAAGAGGGTGGCACTGGGACTGAGCCAGGCACAGGCTGCAGCTGATGTGGCTGAGCTGACCGGCACCAGCACCAGCCAGAGTATCATCTGCCGGTTGGAGGGGCTGGAGGTCTCCTTGCCTCAGGCTGAGCAATGGCTGCCCATTCTGCAACGGTGGACAGCGGCTGCCGACGAGCGGTGGGGTCAGGGTTGCCAGTCTGTCTACGTCAAAACTGCCAATAAAAAGCCAAGGAAGGAGAGGAAGAAACGGGAGAACTTTACCGACGACCATCTTGCTGTCTTACGTCAGGAGTTTACCGTGAACCCCATACCCAACTCGTACCGGTTGGAAGAGTTATCACGGCAACTGTCCATGCCGGCGCGTCGTATCCGGGTCTGGTTTGCCAATCAGAGACAGGCGCTCAAGAAGGGCGGTGGGCAGGTGTCTGCTGAGCAGAGTATTGGCGCTGTGCTGGAGGAGGAGGAAGAAGAGCACGATGATATTGATAGCGATATCGAGGATCCGGCGTATGAGTTCAGGCAGGAATTGCTGCAGTAAATTGAAATGCTCTTAATATGAAGAACAAAAGTTACCTGAGGAAATTATTAGTCTTGCCAGTAAAAATGTCTACCTTCCAGACTGGAAGTTCCAGTGAATAAATCCAAATTATATTGTAATATTTTAAATGGATATTTTTGTTGTGTTTTAATTTGTATCACTTGTTTATTTCTTGACTTTCCAAGCGTAGATTGCTTCATCATTGCGCATTTTATTATGGACAAAGAAAATGCATTGTCATCCTTTTCCCATTAATGCGTTTAATATATTTAGATACAATTTGAACATCCGGAGATACCTCGGAAATAAGTTGCTGACGAATGCTAAGGATTAGCGCTTTTTTAAAGGGATTCTTTATTTTATTACATATAACAATTTACTTTTCTACCTGCATATTAATTCAAACTAGCTCTTCGCTCATTCTCTCCTTGTATGACCTACATCGCTATAGATAGCAACGTTTTTCCCACTCTCCTGATGACCCTTGCTTTCTTTCAAACACTCTTGCCCCATATCTTAAGAAAAGACGGAGGAGATGCTTTTGTTCGCGGAAAATGTCGTTCTTCTCCTCCCCATGACTATTTGAAAGCTGCAGCAGTCGGCAAAACGGGATAATTTGGCTACCGGCCATCAAGAAACATACCCTTAAACGGGGATAACTCCGAAGCTCATCATATTATGAACATTAAGTAATGTGTTATCAACATGCCGCCAATCGATCCTCGCCTGGTCAAAGCCAAGCGCTACCCAGTCCACGCTGCTGTGGATCGCTGCAACGAGGCTGAGGTGCGGCGACTGCTCGATGCGGATGCTGAGTTCCACCTCGGGAGGAAGATTCCTGATGTGGAGGTTAGCGTGATGCACACGGCGTGTACGGAGAGGGCGGGGAGTAAGGATGTCATTGTTAGGATACTGAAGTATGTTTTAGAGGTAAGAAAAACTTTACTTAAACTGTATATCTAAGTAATAATGAATAGAAAATCAAAAATGCATTGCAGTATATATATTTTTTAGATTCGCTATTTATCCGTTATATATCCTCCCCAAGGTTAAGCACTTTAGTTAGTATAAGAGACATGATCCTCCCAGAGTAAATTTTAGCCATTTAATTCATGTCCACCAATCGCTCCAGTTATTAGAGTACATCATAAAGGCATTATCCTGGTCAAAATTGTCCCTAAAACTTCATTAAGTAATCGCCACATACGCCTAGCAATATGTATCATTCGCCGCAAAGGCCGGTTCATTACACAATAAACACCCACTTTTAAACCACGAATCATTCCAGCTCCCCCCGTGTCCCCTCAACGACCTCGACGGCACCGGCCAACTCCCCCTCCACTACGCCGTCTGCTCCAGCCACGCCAGCGACCTCGTGCCCCTCCTGCTCAAAGCCGGCTCCCTGGTGGACGTCCCTCGCGCCGGCGACCACTGGACGCCGCTGCACCTGGCGGTGGCGTTTGGCCGGGCTGAGGTGGTCCGGTTGCTGCTGGCGGCTGGGGCGAGTCCGGCGGAGGAGACTCAGTGGGGCGATGATGCTCAGGATCTGGCGAGGTTGCATCGGTTCTGGCAGATATCGGATCTACTCAGCAGGTAAACTAATGAACTGAGGATTCAAGTCACAGGGAATAGGGCATGGAGAGTTATAGGGCTCTAGTTCTCCATGAATAGGGTAACTCAACACTCAGTAGGTTGTGGCAAGGGGTCTAGAATTCTTTGGTTGTGGGAACGAATCCACTGTTTGTTGAAGACTGAAGTGAAATTTTAGAATAATCGCAATGTCCAAACACATTTGCCAACAAGATGACATGCCTTAAAATGTATTAACTATTAAGCATTCTGGGAGATCTATTCTTTCCTTATAGTCCAAGGCGGTACCACCAACCCGAACCCACCACCCTCGCCACCTCCTTCTTCGCCGAGTTCTCCGCCAAACTCACGGAATCCCGCGCCAACCCAACCCCACTGAAGCTCAAAGACGACGACGTCAAATGGCGGGACAGCCTCGGCAACAGTGTGCTCCATCTGTTTGCATGGACTGGGGACGTGACGCTGGGCAGGATGGTGCTGGATAGTATCAAGGGCAGGAAGCTGGTCACGGTGCAGAATGAGAAAGGGGCGACGCCGATGGCATTGGCAATGATTGCTGGGCATGTAAGAAGTTTTAAATGCGTTAAAATCTACTACAGTTGGACAGTGAGGGATCATGTTCACAGAAATGTTATGCCATAAGCCAATATGCTTGGTAGCTGGTTAGTAGTGTCAGATATTATTAAGTTAAGGTGTAGCATATTTTATTAATAACTTTTATGCCCAGGATTTGATGGTGGAAGAGTTCTTCCAACACAAGATGGCCAAGAAGAACATTGATTTCGCCACAGCGCTCAAGGGCTCCAACCAGAATCTGGTCCACCTCATGCTCCAATACTGTCCCTACATTCCACCAAAATTCATGCTCAAGAGGAAGGATCTGACCAAGGAGGCTTTGAATTCTGTTGATATGGACGGGAATACCCCACTGCTGAAATGTGCTCAACGGAATAGCAAGACGACAATGTACAAGGTGTTTGTCAGCAAGAATGTTAAAGGTATTACTTTGCTATATTTACTATACTTTCAAGTTTCAATTTACTTTTGCAGACCATGAGATGCTTGACCTATCCAAGGTCAACCGCTTTGGCAAATCCGTCCTCCATTACATTGTGGAGAATGGGGATTGGCTCAACTTTGGCCAGATCCTTGAGCGAGCTGAGCTTACGCCTGAGATAGCAAACCTGCCGGATGCCAAAGGCAGGACTGCGCTGACAAAAATGCTCCAACTGGGGCTGACTGATATGGTCAAAATGATCTTCAGAAGTGAGCTGGCAAGCAAGAAGTTTGCTCTGGACTTTGTATTTGAGGGTCAAACCATTTTGCACCTATTACTCCGGGTAAGATTTATCTTTAATTAAAATATGATTATGTTGTTGTTATTGTTATTGTTGTTGATGTTGTTGATCTTGTTGTTCTTCTTGTTGTTCTTCTTGTTGTTCTTCTTGTTGTTGTTTGTTGTTTGTTGTTGCTTCTGCTGTTGTTGAGTGGCAACGCAGTATCGTATCAAGGAAATAAAATAACACACCGTTTATCAAAATATATTTGTCTTTCCAGGATGATACCCCAGAAACAGCTGAGCTCTGGCTTGCCGCTTTCCGCCGGGAGGATGTCCCTCTAAACGCCCCCGACACGGATGGCAACTCAGCCCTAATGAAGGCCGTCAGCTGTGGCCGGAACCGGATATTAGAAGCCACCCTGAACAGGGCCGGAGAGGCCGCATTAGCAAGAGTGGATTTGAGTGTCAGGAACAAAGAGGGAAATGACCTGCTACAACTCTGTATCCAAAACATGGATGGTGCTATTGTTGCGAAACTGATAGAAACCTTCGACGTCCGCCCACTTATCAACACCAAAAACAGTGACGACTGCACCCCACTCCTCACCTCCGCCACTCTAGGAAAATGGTCTATCTTCTCCTGCCTCCTCTCCCACCCACGCCTTCTCAAAGACCCGGAACCAGTGATAAAGACAGATAATACTTAATTAACAGAAGATGAACGTCAGACTACGGTAGACGTCCATGTGGAGAACACTGCCGGCCACACCGCGCTCGCGCTCCTCATCAATGCGCGGATCAAGCTCGCGCGGCTGGAGCAGACCCACCTGATGAAAAAGGAGCGCTCGCTGGCGGCCACGGTGAAGCGGGAGCATGATGGGCTGTGGGCGCTGGTCCAACTAGTGCTGGGAGTGGAGAAGGAGGTTCATGGGAGTGGGTTTGTTCAGGGGAGGGATGGGGGAAGTGCGTGCCTGAGGAAGCAGATGGAGAAGCATAAGTTGATTAGGACACCAACTCCGGGTAAGGGAGTAAGGGACTGTTTTATAATACTGATGAGTAATGTCTTTCAGATACCATTGTACAAGAGTTTGTGAAACAATACAACCGGCTGAAGAGACCAAAGAGCAAGTTGCTCCAGAGGGCCGATTCTAAACAAGATCCAGAGCCGGCAAGTACCCCAGCTGCACAAGAAGAACCCGAGAATGGCAAGGCGCCGCCTGTACTGATATCAGAAGCCGCTTTGCGAAACCCCAAGGCTCTGCAAGAAGCCCTTGAAAGAGCCTCAGCAAAAGTGGAGAAAGTTCTTGATGCAGTCAATCCGGAGAGGAAGAAATCCGAAGTCAATGCAGCTGAGGTGCAGAAGGTTGCAGAGGAAGTGAAGGCTGCAGAAGCAAAAGAAGCAGAAAAGGCTCCAGCTGAACCAGTTGTGAAGGCTGAGAGTGTTAAAGAGGTTACAGAGGTTAAGAAAGAGGTGGAAGTGCCAAAGAAGGATGACATGCCTAAAGCTGAAGAGTCCAGTAAACAGTCCTCAACTGCTAATGGAGCCAAGACAGACAAACTGGAGCCTACCCCAACTACTGAAGAACCAGTTAAACCAACACCAAAGAAGAAAAAGAAAAAGACAGTGACAAAGAAGAACGGAAAGAACAAAGAAGATGCCGAGGCAAAGAATGCAGAGAATGGAGTTGGAGAGGACAAGGAATGGAGTCCTCCTGACAAAAAGGAGGAAGAGAAGCCCTTCCAAAATGGAGAAGTGGAGAAGAAGGTTCCAGAGGTTGTTGAAGTCAAGGTTCAAAATGGCACTGAAGAGCCAAAACAAAACGATGTTCAAAATGGAAATACTGAGCCAAATCAGAATGATGAAAGCAAGAATGTCAAAGAGTTGACTCCACCGGAAGCACCTGCAAGGAAGAGGTCTCCGAGGAGGAGATTGGAGCAGGAAGAGCCTGAAATCAAGGTACTTATTGTATGCAAAGTTATGTTTTTTTGCCCTATTGAAGGGATAAATAATAGAAATTTAAGGCTATATTGGCAATAATCTTACTTGTTAAAAACTTAAATGCCATTAGTTTTTAAGAAACTTCCTCCTAAATATATAATTTACTATACAAAATGTAAATTTATTGGTGGCTGAAAGTTAAGGTTATTTTTTTTCTAGGAGCCAATAACTGAAATCACTCTTGACGAGCGTCTCTCCAGCTCTTCCGCACCCTACACCCCAGCCCACCTCCAAGACTCACCACCGCCATCAGCCACCAAAAACGGCCACAGCGATCCAAGAGAATCCAAAATCGAACAAACCTGGCGCCGCATGAACTCCCTACCCACCGGAGGAGCCAGCAATGATCCAGACCTGGACATGTTCCGCAACACCCGCCAGCTCCTGTCCACCCAGACCAGCAAGCTGACCACAGTCCTGAGCAGGGTTGACTCCTGGACGCAGACTGAGCCTGTGGTCATCAACCAGGGTTGCCAGTGTTGTTGCAATTGCAAGAAATAACACTTTATATCGTGTCTATATTAAACACTTTTATATCACAGCAACGGTTGTCCGGACAATCTCTCTAAACCGTTTCTTTCATGTTGTTGCCTCTCGATTTCTTTTGTTTATGGTCGTCGTAGGGTTCAATGGCGTCATCCCCTGGTGCGCTGGGTCCGTCGACCACGGCGGTCCGGGTCATGGTGATGTTCTTCTTATATTTGTCGCCGCCGCCGCTCTTGCCGTGGTCGACACGGCCGCGGAACATGCTGACGACGACGCGCATTCCTGAAGAGAAAAAGGAATTTGATACTCTATTGAGTTTATACTGAAAAGTACGTGGTATATCACCTGATTTACCTCTAACATGGCAACATAACAATGCAGAGTTATCCAAAGAGGGAAATTTAATATGTCAATGTGACACTGAATGTGTAGTAAGATATAATGACTATATAACGTACAACGAGCGTATGTTGGAGGCATTTTTAAATGTTTTAGTCGTCATAGAACTAGACACATAGGTTTCCTAACTCTCTTTGGACAAATACCACAACTTACAGTTGTTGTGATCCGTTCATATCAAAGTATAATATGAGTTTCCTTTATTGTACCTGATGATGTCGTCTCCCAATATGTAGACACGAGAAGCCCCCCAATGAGCCCTAGCGTCAAGAATGGATACCATGATATCATGAACCACAACACCACCAGTATGGCGACGAGATCTTTCCGCCGTCCGACTCCCTGATAGTTCATGATTGTTGCACGTGGGACGGTGGCTCGTGTGTGAATGGAAAATATGCTAAAGGAAGCCTAATGAATGCAGATAGGGAAAGTGAAATGTATGCATAAAAGGCCTAGAATACAATGGAAGGGCTTCCCGAGTGGATTAATGGTTTTTATTGTATGATTAACATGTATGCAGTCAATTATCAGACAGCTTCTTTCTGTAGAAGTAGAAGATGGGCTTCTCTTCCTTGGTCTTGGTGTGCCACCAGGTAGCAGGGGATGGACTCAGGGCTGGGAGATTGTCCTTAACATATTTGGACACCACATCATGGAGCTCTGAAACAAAATATATTAAAATATATTAAAATGTTCAACGGCAATTTCAGCATCTCCTTCTCACCTTCTTCGTAGAGTATATGCACCACAATGACCTTCCCATCCTGGACTTTAATGTCCTCTTGCTGCATCTGTCTGACCATTTCATCCATGTGCTGAGTAAGGTTCTCAGTATTGACATTTCCAAAGAGGTTGATGCCAATCTTCCAGCCAAGAGAGATTGGGACAGGTGTGGTGTAGGCGCTCATGAGCTGTGGGTCTGAAGATGAGTCAATGAAGAATTTCACTTCATTCTCAAAGGGGAGGATGCCTTCATAGTCTGCTTGGGTCTTTAAGTAAAAAGGAACCTGAAAAAAGAGATAAAAGTAAATTTATATGTGTAAGCAACAGTATTTGTAAATAGACTTGCCCAGATGACATTCATGTAGTCATCTCTGAGGAATCGCTTTTGAAGATCCTGTAATATGGGGAGATGGCATTATATCTTGAGACTGTTATATTGTGGTTAAGTTATAAATACCTTGTTAGGCCGCATCAATGATGCCAGCTCAGTTTTAGACACTGACTTAACTGTCTTGGAAGAACTGGTGCAGCTCAAGCAGCTTTGTAGATCAGACAATTTCTCCAGGTGGAAATATTGAACACATTTTGTGCCAAGCAGTTTCCCAAGGGATGGATCATGTGCCTTCTCAGCTGAAGAGAATCTCTTATTCCAGACACATTCCAGCAGCTCAATATCAGGATTCAGTTTCCTCAAGTAGTCATCAGACAGCTTCATGAACAGTTTTCCAAATCCTTTGCCTTGAAGTGCTGGGTCCACCCTGAGTGCCTGAGCTACAACCTGCTTTCCATTGTCTTGGAAGAATAAGTTCTGGTATCCCAACACCACCTCCTTACTAAAACAGAAGAGTCAAATATAAATTATAAATGTCTAAAGGCCATTCCATACTCATTCTCTTTCCGGACCAGAACCAGGTTTCTCATTTTGGTTGGATCCTGCTCCTCAGTCCTGATCCATGGCTTGAATGTGTTGCCAAGATAATCCACTCCAGCATAGACATCTTTGCTCATTGCCATAATGCAGTCAAAGTCACTGTAAACAGTTTTTTACAATGTTTTGGAGGGGTCTGGAGGAGTAACACTAATTCATGTATAAAACTTACTCTAGGGTGGCTTTCCTGAGATATGGTAATTGCTCCGTTGTCATCTTCTGGTGATGGTGAGAATGCAGCTTACAGAATCCCAATTATATGAGGACTATGTTAGAGTACAAAGTAAAAAATGAGGTATATTCAGCACAAATGTGACTCCTTATCTCCCAACGTTTATTGCTCATAGTATTTCGTTATGTATTTTATGCATGAATAGCACAAAAAACTGTGAGTATGTTATTTATCAGCAAGTTTCTTTCTGTAGAAGTAGAAGATGGGCTTCTCCTCTTTAGTCCTGGTGTGCCACAAAGGATTGGGAGAGGGGCTTAGGGTAGGGAGGTTGTCTTCAATATATTTGGATACTGTCTCATGGTGCTCTGTTACACATAGAAAATCATATAGACTTTTATTGAATATCTACAGGGTTAGGAGGCAAATTTGTCCGCGACATGTTAGGCCTCTTAATTTCAATATTATACTAATAAACACTATCTGAATTTTTCAGAGCTTCTAGATACAATACTTGGCTAAAACTTTTGTTAAAGCAGCTTTTCTCTTATTTTTTTGTACAATCTGCTACAACCAGATTTATGCCACTGACTCACATTTCTCCCACGCGGATTCTATTACTAAGAAAAGTTGACGAAAAAAGGTTAAAAGATGTTGTAGAACATTCCTCGCCCCCCAAATGACTAGAAATTGCCTTGAAAGTGCTTTTCTAAGATAAAATCTATTGGGTCCTCACAGTAGAGAGTTTAGGCTTACAATGGCTGACTTTTCTCTTTTCTTTCTCTTTCTTTGCTCCTCCTGAGCTTACAATTTGCTCTTC
>LR138448.1:0-14184 GCA_900659605.1 Tisbe holothuriae | reverse complement strand
GCCTGCCTTAGGCCACTTTATTGGGTGAGACTTTCAGCCCTCAGCTGAGCTTTCTTTTAGATGTTTTGCTCATGCACCAGCTTTGCCTAGGGAGAATAACTCAGTCCCTCGACCGATCGCGATCCGCTCCGGATCCGCCTTTTTGGCGCCAAATTTGAATGCGCGCGACCGAATCGCTTTTAACAGATGTACTGTCCCTATTTTTGACTTTAGCCAAATGTAACTCTCAGAGCTATTACTACATGGTCGGTAGAACGTCCAACCAGAATTTGACAAAGCTATTTAGCCAGCTTCATTGTTTTATCACTTAACAAAGTTGGTTAAATTTGCAACATATAATTGGCCTCCTTTCATCTGTAGTCAAGGATCCTTGGACGGCCAGATGATCATCTTAATGAAGGGGGATCCTATTTATATGTTTAAGTGGTTTATGTTTTGCACCATGAAGCACTAAAAAGGCGTGGTTATTAACCATTTTTCCACTTTAAGCCTCATACAATGGGTAGGTCCATTTTCCTTTCATTTTTTTGCCGGCCAAATTTGATTACTTTTGGTAATTTGTTGCATAATAATCAATGTGATTAAAAATTTAAGGCCAGCTTATGCTTTAGCTGTCCATACTGTGTGTTTCCTTAATATATGAACTCTCTAACATGTACCAACTTGTCTCTGCAAGCCATGGCATTGAGGGTGAAAAATGATGCAGGTGGGGTGGATGTTCTTATAGTTTATGTCTCTTGTAGTGCTGCTACGTTGCTGTGATTTAGCATACATCTAGATTGATATGAAGACTATATCTTTCATTTAATATATATCCTTGTAAAATGAAAGGTGTGTTCGTAAAAACTGTTTTCCTGGGAAAAACTGGTCGCGGACAGATTTGCCTCCTAACCCTGTAATTTGTATTGATGTCTTACCCTCCTCATAGAGCAAGTGAAGGAAAACTAACTCGTCTTCCTGGACTTCAAAATTATCCTGTTTGATTTGTCTAAACATTTGATCCATGTGTTGGGGGAGGTTGTCGGAATTGATGTTTCCAAAAAGGTTCATGCCAAACTTCCAGCCAATAGGAACAGGGGAAGGTTTGTTGTAAGCACTCAGATGTTGAGGGTCTGAGGAGGTGTCAATGAAGAACTTCACCTCATTTTTAAATGGAAGAATTGCTTCAAAGTCTTTTGGAGTCTTCAGGTGGAAAGGGACCTGGTACATTAAACATACATAGTAATATATGAAATATGGATAGGATATCATTGGATCTTGCCCATAAGATATTCATGTAGTCATCCTTGAGAAAACGCTTTTGGATTTGCTGCAAGAAGAATTATTTTGATGGCAGTAAAACTTATTCATCAGTGATCTACCTCATTTTTCAAAACTATTGCTGCTAATTCAGTCTTGGAAACAGATTTAACAGCTGTTGAAGCTGTGTCTGTTCCTTTCAGATCAGCTTGCAGGATTGATTGATCCAGATGTAATGCCAGAACACATTTTGTGCCTAACAGCTGCCCAAGAGATGGATGAAGTGCTTTCTCAGGAGAAGAGAATTCCTTGTTCCATACACATTTGAGCAAGTGAACATCTGGATTCAGCTTGCATATAAAGTCATCAGCCAGTTTCATGAACAGTTTCCCAAGACCTTTACCTTGGTGTGCCGGGTCCACCCTAAGAGCTTGTGCTAGAACCAGCTGACCATGATCTTGGAAGAAGTAATTCCTGTAGCCCAGAACTACCTCCTTGCTAAAAGGAAATGTACATAATTATTTTATTGTCTCTTATGTGCATATGGTGTACAAATCATACCCATTTTCCTTCTTTGCCAAGACAATGTTTCTCATTTTAGCAGGGTCCTCTTCTTCATTCCTGACCCATGGCTTAAAGGTGACACCAAGATAGTCAACACCGGCATAAATGCCCTTGCTCATTGCCATGATGGGTTCATAGTCTCTGGAGTAAATAATGTTATAGAGGAGGACTCAAATATTAGTAAAATTTTAATTCTAGACTTACTCTATTTTTGCTTTTCTAATATAGGGAGTACCTTCCGTAATTGTTGCCATATTTATGTTTTGTTCCGTATTTATTATGGATAGAACCTTCAGAGTTTAAGAACAAGATAAACTGCCCGCTCAAGACAACACATTCATCAATGATTACAAGTTATGTAGCCACTGTGAACAATTTGTGTAATCAGTCCTTATCTTGAATGAAACTGTTAGAACTCCATGACCCAATTTCTAGTAAATTATGTATTGCACATCAATCAGCACTTTAGAATGAATATATTATGTATGGTACTTGTCATTTTATCATCATTCTAACCCCAATTACAGCATCAATGACAATGAATGTTTTCGATAGAACGCCATTTAAATTTCAATTAAGGACGTGCAAAAACCGAATCCCGATAGTCAGTTTATTTAAAAAGCGAACCCGACTTCGGTTTGGAAAAAGTCATTTTTGACACCATTCCAGTTTTATAGAAAGTGGAGCTTTAATTTTCCTTCTCAATATATTTCTTTCTTATGTAGAGTAACTTGCATCCAAATTATGCAGTTTCAGAAGCTTTTTGTAGTCAGATTTCTTATGAAGCTGCAATTATATTTTTTTTTTAGATTTAAGTAGGGCACGTACCCTTAGCTTGAAATACCTGCAGGGCCCAAAATTTCCAGTCTAAGCTGCCTTAACTGCTGCTTAGAAACGTTTCAAACAAATTTCTTTTCTTCAGAGGGATTGTGATTGCCCTCTTCTTTTTAGTTCTCTTTTGACACTTTACTTTTCATTTCACATCAATTTTATGGTCATGAAGGGAATGCAATCAAGATAAACAGTTCGAAACTGAGTGAACTCAGCCGACCGTGACTACTCATTTGGTATAAAGTGGAATTAGTATCCATCATAGTTAAACACCAAAAACCGGAAATCGAAAACCGGAAACCGAAAACCGAAAACTATCCCCCAGAACCAACCCCGATTTTTCCAAAAACTGAAAACCAAGACCGACCAGCCTGGGCTTAATTAAAATATCTTCAAATGTATTATATCCTTATTCTATTAATAGATGATTGCTTTGATATAAGAACATGCAGCTCATTAAATCACACGACATTTATTTACTTTTATATGATAAGTTAATTATTGCCTGATTGTAGGGGTCAAGGTATCCTCGCCATAACTGTGTAAATAGCATGGACAATTTAATTATCAGCAAGTTTCTTTCTGTAGAAGTAGAAGATGGGCTTCTCTTCCTTAGTCCTCGTATGCCACCAGGTTGCAGGAGATGGGCTTAGAGCTGGAAGGTTGTCCTTGATGTATTTTGACACCATTTCATGGATCTCTGAAACGCAACTTACTCAAACATATTTCCTACACTGAGAAATTAATGGTATACCTTCTTCATAGAGTATGTACACCACAATCACCTTACCATCCTGGAGTTCAATATGTTCATTTTGTATCTGTTTAACCATTTCATCCATGTGCTGAGAAAGATTAAATTGATTTACATTACCATAGAGGTTAAAGCCAATTTTACAGCCAAGAGCAATTGGGACAGCTTTGTTGTAGGCACTGAGTAGCTGGGGATCTCTAGATGAGTCAATGAAGAATTTCACTTCATTTCCAAATGGGAGAATTCCTTCATAGTCTGCATGGGTCTTCAGGTAAAATGGAACCTGGTGTGTGAGGTTCACATTAAACTTGCAGTAAACAATAGTACTTTAAATGGATGTTACCCATATCACATTCATGTATTCTTCAGTTAGAAAGCGCTTTTGGAGTTCCTATAATACTTAGGGTTTGCATTATGTCTTGGGAAATCTGGTAATGGATACCTTATTGGTCAACATCAATGATGCCAACTCAGTGGTCGGCACCGACTTCACTGGCTTGGAAGCACTAGTTCTGCTCAAGCAGCTGGAGAGATCAGACACTTTTTCCAGGTGGAAGTATTGAACACATCTGGTGCCCAGCAGTTGTCCAAGGGATGGGTCAAGTGCTTTCTCTGGAGAAGAGAATCTCTTGTGCCAGACACATTCCAGCAGCATAATATCAGGATTCAGCTTCCTCAAGTAGTCATCAGACAGCTTCATGAACAGTTTTCCAAATCCTTTACCTTGAAGCGCTGGGTCAACTCTTAGAGCTTGAGCTACTACCTGCTTTCCATTGTCTTGGAAAAATAAGTTCTGGTATCCCAAAACCACCTCTTTACTAAAGTAGAAGAGTCAAATAAATTGAACAACATTACATAAACCATATTTGATTATATGTGTTCACTCTTATCATACCCATTCTCCTTCCTAGCCAAGATAAGGTTCCTCATCTTGGTTGGCTCCTGCTCCTCAGTCCTGCTCCATGGCTTGAATGTGTTACCAAGATAATCCACTCCTGCATAGATATATTTACTCATTGTCATGATTGGTTCGTAGTCCCTAATTAAAATAATGTGATGAAAGGTACATTACACTGTCTTAAAATTATTCAATCTTACTCATTTTTGGCTTTCCTAATATAGGGGGCCTCTTCTGTAGCAGTTGTCATCATGATGAAACTTGTTTAAAGTTAAAGAACTGTGGATTCAATAAAGCTAATGACAATGTTTATTGTTTATATATTAAGAGTAGAATGTCCTAAATGACTGTAAACACGCCCTTGAAAATGAGATGTGTTCTATTGCTGATACAAGTGTATTTGTATAAGAAAGAGACAGCTTCGGATGAATGATGTATTTTGTGTCAGTTTGTAAAATGTTTGTCATCCCTGTTGCTGCTGCTGAGCTGAAAAAGAAGAAGGAAATATAATTTACTCTTGTGTCTGAACTGAAACTGGCAACTTGTTCCTCCATCTTTAATCCGGTCTTGAGTGCCCAATCTATATTAACATCTGGCGCCCAACGTGGGGCACTAAGCTCGGGACCTGGAGGACGTGCCCAGACACAATGGAGAGAACCAACTCGCGCGATGGACCGCAGAGAGGTCGCGCGCAGCTCCGCCGCGTTTGACGAGGCGTTGATTCGGACGGCGCCGAGAGCCAGGCTTCTTGGCACCGGGGACCGAGGCGAGGAGCCGCCGAGACGATCAGGCAGCACCAGTGGCAGGGCAGAGAAGGCCAGGTGCGGCCCCTGTAAGCTCCGCAAGATGATGGACGAA
Source organism: Tisbe holothuriae (assembly GCA_900659605.1). Taxonomy (NCBI): domain Eukaryota; kingdom Metazoa; phylum Arthropoda; class Copepoda; order Harpacticoida; family Tisbidae; genus Tisbe; species Tisbe holothuriae. The sequence continues at coordinate 9,040 of LR138448.1, read as the reverse complement.
GGCGACACGAAGGCGGTGATTCCAGACGGGGACGAGCACGGCGAATGCAGAAAGAAGGCACTCGGATACGCTAAGGTGGTGCGCGAGGCAGAGCATGCACGCGACCAGGCGAAGGCGGACCGGACGGTGCTGGAGCAGCAGCTGAGCGACTCTCGAGAGAAGAACCGGGCGGACAGAGAGGCAGCCGACAAGGTGGCGGCCGACAAGGACATTGACATCAAGCGGCTGCAGAGTCTGATTTTCAAGAAGCAGGCGACCATTAACGGGGAGATAAAGAAGAGGCGAGACACCGAGGACCTGCTGCGGGAAGAACGGAAGGCCATGAAGGAGCTGCGAAGCAAAATGACCGGCCAGGCTGAACCCGAGCAAGACGGAGGTGGGGAGCCGCAAAGGAAGGTGCCGTTACCCGACCAGCACCTGATGGTGCTGGTAGAGAAGAACGCGAAGGCCCTGCACAACGCCGCCAACCAGGACCACGTCAAAGGCCGATATCGGTACGACCTAATGAAGCAGGTGGAGGACTTGGAGGCAAAAGTTTTCTCGCTCGGATATGAGGCAGCCGATGCTGCAGGGGACACGGAAGTCGGGGAGCGACTCAACTACTGGGGAGATGGGATGGGCGAGCTGCTCGGAGACATTATGGCGTTGCTGCAGAAAGGCGGTAGCCAGACCGGGGAGAGACGAAGGTCCAGCAGCACGGACGGGATCACGCCAACCCGACCAAAAGAAGCAAGAAACGCAAGCCTAGGGCGGGATCTGAGCTTCAAGGCAGACGGCGGCAGCTCCCCAGACCTCGAGGTGACCTTCAAAAAGCAACCCAAGAAAATCGTTCCAAAAGCCTCGACGGCCAGTACAGATAGCGCTCAAGAAGAGGAGAAAGTTCACCGCCTGATCTATAAAAGGCCACACCGGGAAGGGAAAGAGTTCTACCAAAGACTGCCCGGCCCATGGAAAGCCACGCCGCAGGGGCGAGAGATCTCCAGCAAAGACTTTACGTCCATGTTTGGTGCGAACGTGGGCGGCACGTTTGACGGGGAGGCGGGTAGCTGGCGAGCGTTCGAGGGCAACTTCATCTCTACATTCCACACGGCCAACATACCCATCGAATGGAAGGCGACAGCCCTAGCAAAGGCAGCAGAGAAAGCATTAGAAGGGTTCGGGAAAAACTTGCCTCCTTCCACGACCGCATATGCCAAGATGCTCTGCCGACTTTATGAAGACCACGGGGGCGAGGAGAGGACACTGAGCCAGCTCGCAAATGCCATAAGCGAATGCAAAGTGGTTAAGCCTGGCAACTTGAAAGATATGAGACAGCTCGTGGACTGCGTCGAAACCTATCACGCTCACCTACCATCCAACCGGACGGGGGAGATGAAGGCGCACATGCACGTCGCGATGGTCATGGGGAAGCTGTCGCTGGAGCTATCGATGCAATACAGGATGTACTGCTCCATCAACAACGTAGCAGACGAGGATGACCTGGAAGTACTGCTAATGTGGATCAAGCGCCATCAAATAAGGAATCTGGTGAAAGAGCGAGAGAAGGCAAAAACAGGGAGCAGCGCGCACGGAGCGAAGGCGAGCAGTACCAATCCGTACCAAAATACGCCCGACTACAGGAAGGCAAGAGCTCTGGGGAGCGACGATCAAGGCGACAGCACCAACGAGAAAAGAACACGGAAGGTATGTCCGGAATGCTTCGGCGGGCACAGACTCCGAGAGTGCGAGGAATTCAACAAGAAGCCCCCGCGCCGCGTGGGCCATGAAGAACTTCCTCACCGGGGCGAACCGCTGCCTATGTTGCTGTGAGAAAGGCCACGTTCACAGCGAATGCAACGGCCCTAGGTGCTCCGAATGCGGAAAAACTCACTACTCTGCACTCCATCACCTCTTCATTAAAGCCGACCAGAAGAAAAAGCAGCGGAAAGAGCGAGATCCCCCAGTTAGCGCCGTGGGGAGCGGAGAACACGAGAAAGAAGGTTACGGCTCAGGCGAAGAGCTGTTGTACGGACTGAAGAAAAGCACCGCCCCCAACGGAAAGGAATGGTCCAACGTTATGCGTGGCAAATGCTGGTTCATGGATGACGACGAGTCATCAGGAGACAAAAGAGTCGACAGCGTAACCAAAGTCCATGAAGAGGTGCGAAAGGTGAAGAAGGGAAAGGGAAAGAAGAAGCGGTGGGTCTCCATGCGCTTCCTGATTCTCCGCATCACCAATCCAAAGAACAACAAGAGTGTGCTGGTAAACGTACTACTGGACGACGGGTCAAACATTACCACTCTCAGCACGCGAGTCAGCACCTACTTGGAATTATCGGGGAGGCAGGTCGCCACCGTCATCCAAGGGTTCGGAGGGAAGACGACGGATTGCGCGGCGATGGCTGCCAAGGTGCGAGTGCAAAGCGCTGATGGGGAGGCGTCGATCGACTGCGCAGTGACGGTAGTGGAAGATCCAGTGGGAGACCTTAAAGCCATAGACTGGCATGCCGAGAAAGACCGTTGGAGCCATCTCAGAGGCGTGCCAACGCCTAGAGCCGCTAGGCGACGGCCAAGTAGACATGATCCTTGGAGTAGATAACCCGCTCTTTCACTGGTGCCTCGAAGCGCGCCGCAGCGGGGCGGGGGAACCTGTGGCGAGGCGAGGGCCAGGAGGGGGGACCATTGTGGGGCCAGTGCGCAAAGAACCTAGCTGCGGAGACGATGGAGCCGTGCTACAGGCTGCCGCCTACCGAGCTAATTCGGCCAGAGATTCCCGCCATCCTCAACGCCGGGGACAGACAAGCAGCTGAGATGCTAATCACCAAACAACGCGTGGAGAACGGCCGACTCATATCAGAACCACTATGGAAAGGGGACGAGCGACCACCCCAAAACTACGACGCTGCACTGAGAAGTTGGGAAGCGAGCGAGAAAAGGCTCAACCAGAACCCCGAACTTCGCAAAGATTATGACGAGGCGATCCGCTCCTGGGAGAAGAACGGCTATGTCCGGCGGATCAGCGGCTCCAAGCAGAAGAAAGGCCATTTCTTGAAGCATTTTGCTGTGGTCAAACAAGAAAATCTGACCACCAAAACCCGAGTAGTCATGCACGCTTCATTCGAAACACGAGGAGTATCACTAAACTCGTGTATGCTGGCTGGTCCCAAGGTGCTGAACAACCTCATCCAGGTACTACTGCGCTTCCGAAGATACAAGCACGCCATGATCTGCGACACCAGACATATGTTCTTGAGAGTCATCCTCCCTGCCAAAGACGGATTCTATCACCGTTTCATCTACCGCTTCCTAGGGGAAAAAGAACACGTCACTCTCGAGAACTGCGGCCACATATGCGGATCGGCGGGGTCATCGACAGTGTCGGTCGGAGGAGTCAAGATGGCGGCAGTCAAGGAGAGGCATGTATGGCCAGATGGGGCGGAGTGCCTGATATACGGGTCAATGGTGGACGACGGACTATCAAGCGCTAGAGAGAAGAGCACGCTGCGAGACACTTACGACGGCATGTCGGCAATCCTGGACACCGTCGGCATGAAGCTACACAAGGTCGCTACCACGTGCCCAGAGGTGCTCCCAGCCGGAGTTAAGATGAAAGGCGTCGCCGAGATCTCAGACAAATCTATGTCCCTCAACCCAGAGTGCACAGGGCAGACGGCGCTAGGAGTTCTATGGGATACTGAGACAGATACCTTCAAATTCAAGGAGCAGACCATCGAGCCAAAGCCCTGGACGAAAATGAAGCTGCTTCGGTCCTTCATGAGACTGTTCGACCCCCTTAACGTCCTTCTACCGTTCGTGATGAGCGGAAGAATACTGTTCAAAAAACTCTGGGACCAACAAAACGACTGGGACGACGTCGTGGATGCAGAGACGGAGACTGCCTGGGAAGCCTTCTTCGACCAGAGGTTCTTGCTGAGGGAAGTAGGGGTGAGGCGCTGGGTGAGGTGGAAACCTGCCTCCACCAGAATCGCAGTGTTTACCGACGCCTCCACAGGAGCATACGGAGCGGTGTGCTACACGATTGGATGCGGAGAACCCCAGTTGATCTGTGCTAGAGGACGCGTTAATGGAAAACAAGCAAGGACGGTTCCAACCCTCGAGCTCCTGGGTGCTGAAACGGGGCTGATGATGGCAAGGGAAGTCTGCAGAGCGTTCGAGTGCCCCGTCGAGAGCGTCGACTTCTTCGTGGATTCAACGAACGTACTACGCTGGCTCAGGCAACCCAGTAGGCAGACAGATGCATACGTGGGAAGAAAGGCAGCGCAAATCAGAGATGGCACGGACCCCGCCCGGTGGCATTACGTGCCGTCGTTGGAAAACCCCGCAGATTTACTCTCGCGGGGCTGCTCCATGAACAAGCTCATCGGCAGTCGTCTGTGGTGGCACGGGCCAGACTTCCTGCCCAAAGAACATCTGTGGCCCAGGAGCGGAATACCTTGGGAGGGACACGAGCCGCTGCCTGAAGAAGAGACGCTGCAGCGACTGGTCGGCATTTATGTCTCGCAAGGAAAGCCTCTCCCAATAACCAAAACGTCCCCCTTCGACAAAATCTCCGCTTGGGAAAAGCTTGAGAAAGTCGCGGCCACAGTCACCGCAGTGGCAAACATCTGGAAAGACAAAACATTCAAGCGAGAAGGTCCCCAAGCATGGGCGGGGTACTTCCTAGAGGGAGGTTTCATCGCAGCAATTGCACTCGAGCAAGGCCACCATTGGCGGCAGGAGAAAGAGATGCTCACGATGAATAAAAGCCTTCCCGCGAGACACCCTTGGAAGGCGCTCCACCTACGTGTGTGGGGCGGCGTCATCATGGCAGGGCTGCGAAGCGACGAGAAGTGGCGAGTGCTGCTAGCCGGCAAGCAACATGTGCCCAAGGTGTGGGCTTCTTACGTGCATGCGGGGCTCCTCAGACACACAGGTGGGGCCTGAGCGCTGAGGGGGGAGAGGAGATTTGATGCATGGGTACGCGGAGAAGCCAAAATAGCTCGAGACACGACACGAGCATGCGTGTGCTGCAAGAGAGCCCGCCCACAAGTGATGGAGCAACTAATGGGACAGCTACCCCCAGCGAGGCGTGGGCAGGCGGAAGGGCAAAGTCTCTTCACCCACGTGCTAATAGATGAGTTCGGGCCAGTGTACACCTCTAACGGAAAGAAGGCGAGCGCAAATAAAAGGTGGGTCCTCATAATCACGTGCCAAGCCACGAGGGCCTGCCATATGGAAGTCCTGCAGGACAGGAGGACAGAGGAGATCATCAAGGCGTTAAGCAGATTCGCCGCGCGACGCGGCCTCCCGGTCGAGATCCATTCCGACAACGCTCGGGAATTTACCGCGGCAAGGAAGAAGCTGGAGCAGGCCCAGAACGAGGCGCCGACCCCCAGAGTCACCACTGCAGACCTCAACAAGACGCGGTGGACCCAATATCCTCCAAGGAGTCCGCACTTTGGAGGTGCCATCGAGGCCATGGTGAAGCTAGCGAAAGCAGCACTGGACAAGGCAAGACTGCAGCATGAGCTTGGAGACGGCGACTTCTACACGGCGGTCACAATGGTGGAGGATTTACTCAATCGCAGACCACTTGGGAAGGTAGAGAGTGAAGGAGATTCGGAGATACCTCTAACACCCGCACACTTCCTCACCGGAAAGAGGCTGAAGGTAGAAGGCAGTCTAGAGGCGGAGGACGTGGGCGAGACGTGGAAGAGGATGCAGAGGCGGCTGGCAGCAACCTGGAAGAGCCAAGTTCACGCTGCCCGAGATCGCGACCATGACCAAGTGGAAGAGCGTCAAGAAGGACTTGAAAGTCGGAGCGGTGGTGTTAGTCTGCGATATACCAGCAGGCCCTCATGGACGGTGGCCACTGGGAGTCATTGAGCGGACGTTCCCAGGAGCAGACGGTCACGTCAGAGCGGTGCTGGTCCGCGCCAACGGGAAGAACTGGACACGATCAATCCGGTCCATCTGCCCACTGTTCTAGACAATGACGAAAGAGAGATAAAAGCCAGCAGCAGCAGCTACCCATTGTAAATGTTTTAAAGAATCAGAACTAGTTCCCAACGTATGTAAACGCAACACCACGCATTTTAACTTAAGAAAATGTCATAATGTCCGAAGAGAAGAAAGAAAAATCTCGGACGAGTAATTTTAGCAGAAGAAAAGTTTTATGAAGATTGACTTTCGTCACTCAGCAAAGGCTGAGGAGGTCTCGTCTTATCCAAAATGCGGTCCCGCCAACGTTTGAAATATGCACGCCGGCGAAAAGCCGCGCAGCGAGGCGCTGAGCGCAGAAGCACAGCCGTGCGGCGACAGCTCAGCGAGCAGGAGCAAGGCGTGCGCTCGGCAGGAGAAAAGAACGTTCCAGAAGTATTCAGCAGCCGAACACCCCGACGAGAAGCCGCCATCTTGAAAGACGCGACGAACCCGACATCGTGATGGCCGACTACGTGCCGGTGGGTATCGCCCGCCAAGGAATCTCCTACGCAACGGAAGAGGGAAAGATGCGCTACGAGTACGGCCTATTTGAACTTGTCCGCCCCATCAGGCCAGCGCTGAGCAAGACCCCATTCATCACCCCTGACGCCCACGCCAAGCTCTTCTCGGGAGACCCGACTCTCAGGGACCACTCCCTGGACGCACTGAAGGCGTATCTAGAGGCAAGGATTGCAGGTGATGTCCTTTACCCAGAGCAAGAGGACGAGTTGCGCTGGGCCGACATGGACGAAGCTGGCGGCCCTGAGGCTGTCACGGGGAGAGTCTGCCAGGAGATCCGTCTGTACGGGATCTTCACCTTTGAGGTGCTGAGGGGGAGATTCGGAGTGCTACAGTGCTTCATCTGGGGTTTCAACTCGGGGCGGGTGTACGCGCTAGCGTGCACATCGTCGAGGCAGGGGGCTTCCCCGAACTGGTGGTACAACTACGGGGAGGCGGTGAGGCGGACGCTCCAGTACAAGCATGCCATCGTCATCGTTGGAGACCCAGATGCAACGTTCGGAGAGAATAAGGCAGAGGTGAAGTCGCAGATCCTCTGCTCGGCGGAGGAGGCGGCAGCCAACAGGAGCTCTGAAGATTACTGGTTGGGCTGGATGAGCACAGAGAGGTGCAGCGACCAGGTCAGGGCGACGCTGGCGGCTATGAACGGGACGGTGCATGGCCCAGGGACGGACAGGTCGCTCAGGGAGACGTTCCCCCAGCCGTATCGAGGGGGAGATCACTTCGCCAAGCAAGCCGTGCTGAACACCAGGCTACTAGCGCCAGGACAGACCCATGGAGCAGTGCTCGAGGCGCAAAAGGCGAGAGTGTACGCACTTGGACAGGCGAGCTTCGTGGTGTACGGCGTCAAGGTGATGCAGGCCGGACTCCATGGCGTAGTCCTGGGCGACTCGGAGGGCGATCAACTGGTCGACGCATGCATCATGGCAGCTGCCGCGGCCAGGGCGTGGAGCAGCGGCCGAGACAGGCACTCCGAGCGTGAGGCGAACGAAGCCAGGGTGCTGGGGCTGGCGCACGAGCAGCTAGACCATGCACTGAGAGAGGCAGACACCGCGACAAAGGGTGCTATGCAACTCGTGGCCCGAGTGGCTGCACGGAACCAGAAGGGCGGGTCGGATCTGAAGGCAGAGAGCGGGTCAAGCAGAGTGAGGCAGAGGCGTGACGTCCGCACAGAGGAGACCCTGAGCGCAGCCAGAGAAAAGTTGAAGGAGCTGGCCCCGACGTTGGGGAAGCCACAGGCGACAAGCACTCCGCTGGGCACGCCAGGAAAGGAAGGTGTGATCACGCAAGGCGACATCGAGGACCCGCCGCAAGACAAGACGCCGAAGAGAGAGGCGGCAGCCCGACCGGACAAGTGCGGGGCGACTGGCACCACGATGGCGAGGGAGAAGCTGGAGGCAGACATGCCGAATGCTCTCAAGAAGCAGGCTGTGTTCCACTCCTGCTGCGACTTCTGCGGCGGCAGCCCCTCGAAGGAAGAGTTCGGAGAGATTGCCTGGACGAAGCATGTCGGCCGGGGTGGCTGCCCCTACTTTGAGGCCTCAGGCGTTCGCAGTCCCAGAGCGTACTGCAGGTACCCGGGGTGCGTTGCGAGGACAACCCACTTGAGCGCGGCATGCCCAGTGCTGATGTCGCTGTGCCTCATCTGCGGGCAGAGAGGCCACCGGACGGACAACTGCCAGCGGTACAACAGGAGGTACTTGGACGCGTACCACAAGTATGCTCCGTCCTGCAAGCAGATCAACCTAGAGGATAGGTGGTGGCAGCAGAGGGGCGGACTCCCCTCAAGGAACGTGCTCAAGAAGATCAGGCTTGGCTCCAAGGCGATGTGGATCCCAGAGACCATGGTGGAGCACTTCGCGCGACTCTCGATGAGGGCATATGCGGCGGAATTCAACCGCATCATGTGGCGATAGACACGGCGGAGCATTATGGATAAGACGAATTTAGAGAAACGTTCGGGAGGGATCACGAACGGGGGAGTTATGTATAAGAAAGAAACAACTGCGGATGAATGATGTATTTTGTGTCAGTTTTGTAAAATGTTTGTCATCCCTGTTTGCTGCTGCTGAGCTGAAAAAGAAGAAGGAAATATAATTTACTCTTGTGTCTGAACTGAAACTGGCAACTTGTTCCTCCATCTTTAATCCGGTCTTGAGTGCCCCAATCTATATTAACAACAGGAAAACATAAATGTAACTATAAATTCATGTACTTCCTGTCGACATGTCACCTCTTATTCATCATTTAAAAAATGTTTCTCGTCAATTAAAATTAATATAAATCTATGCAGCAACAATTTAGATAACTGTAAAATGCTTTAATTGGCAAAAATATTTAAGTGTCATATAGAACTGCATGGCACTTTATACAATTCTATTAAGGACGTGCGGTTTTTAAAATACATCTTTTCTTCTTTATTAGCCATTTAGGTTGAACCACAATATGTACTATATAGACATTTATATGTTGGCTGCTTCCCTCACAACTTCTAAATAAGAGAAAGAGTTCACTTTACAACATTTTTACACATAAATTAAAATATTCTCCATCCTTTGTG
>LR138447.1:9731-19774 GCA_900659605.1 Tisbe holothuriae | reverse complement strand
CCTATTGTTTGCTTCACTGGATCTGCCCTTGGCTAAGTTAGTTTCACGGCTTTCATCCAGGGTACTACCCATATCGTGTTCATCCACCAGTTACAAATTACTAAGCATGTGCGGTTTTTAAAATACAAACCGACGTCGGTTTCGGTTTGTAAATAAACCGACAGTGACGGTTTTCGGTTTTTGTTATATGTAGTAAACTTTGTATACGTTCAGTTTAAGCCAATAGTGTATATGTAGTGTCCAATTTTTTACTCTTCAAATTCATAAAAGAGACAAAGATCAGTAGAATATTCTTTTCAAAAATATTAATTGTGTTTCATGGAATGATGTTACAGAATCAATGCGACGGACCATCGTATTGTAGGTTCATATCTTTTATTTCGTACAATATTCCACTTCATCTTATACAGGGTGCACCCGGGTGCGAGGTTTACCCTGCAACCAATATGTAGACAGCTCCTACTATTTTATTTTCGGAGCATACAAACACTATAATACATCAAATGAGAGACAATTTTAAAGTGCACCATCCCTGATTTTTTTTGGAATATAACTGGCAAGGGCAATTTCATCCTGCTGATTGAAGGAGTTGCATCCAAAATGAATATCCTTTACATTGGCAATTTCTAGCCAATCTCTAGGCTGCTGCAAATGCACTTTCATTCACTATATACTTCCTCAAATAAAAAATTATATAAAATACAAAAACTGCTTTGTCTCGTGCGCCAACTTTTTTGTTTTATTGACTTTTATGTAGCATTTACCCATGAGGAGTTACAGGCTCTCATTGTGTTCTTAAAGAGACTTTTAAGGGGCGTGCAGACCCAAAATGGCAACAAAGAAGACAAATTAGGGAGTAAAAGACCCTGAATAACCATAAGGAGTGTTTAGGATCAATCTTTAGAGGTGTTTAACCCATTGAATAGAAGCGGAAAAAAACATAATGTTTCATGTGTCGCTTAAAAATGCCTTTAATATCCCAGCAACATCCAGTTTTCTATCAAAAATGGAAGATTTCCGTTTTAGGGGTGGAACAAAGTCCATTGTTGCACAATTTATTTAGTATATTTTGATCCTGCCATTGTTAATGTCATTTTATGTACTCATAATCTTGACATACAAAAACAATTTTTTGGGTATTTAGTAATATTTTTTTTCATAAACAGGAGTTGTTGATTCCAACTACTGCGTGCACAGTAGACTCTACTAGAGCACCATCATCTTTCTGTCATTTCAGTTGTATGAATGGTACAGACAATTTTTTTTGCATGGACTTAGTCAGAGAGTAAACAAAAATATTTTTAAAACAGGGTAAGCTGTAACAGTCACTATATGCTCAGAATATCTTAACAGCTTGGTTGCAACTTATCCCTCGCACCCTGTAACAGTTTATAATGTTTGACATCACTGATGGTTTGTAGAAGTTAAAATAAACTGACTTTTGTAGCAGAGGACATTAATTTTGTAACACTTTAAGAAATGAGTTTAAATGACTAAAGGCTTTAACATATTTGAAGGACCAAATTGATGAGAATTTATTGGAATAAAAAACGCAATATGGTAACTTGAGCCAAAATTTTAAACTTATTATTAGCAAGATATCTTATTATGGCAAGTATCATTCTAGAAGCTCCTTGTGAGGCAATTGAGCTCCATTGATGGCTGGTCTCCACTGGGGGACTGGGCGACTGAGCTGCTGCTGAGCCCGATCTTGCTAAACCCGAGGCTCTGATACAGTTCCATTTGACAGGGTTCAGCGGTCGATGTTTCCATAAAAGCCCTGAAATAAGAATAGTGTAACTTACAATACATTCAAATAGGTGGATAAGTCCTAATATTCTTGACAGTTTGCACACAATTCATTAATAGAGAGTTTGTAAATGCCAGAGTGACTGCAAATACAATGTCGAATATTCATAATCTAAAAATAGAGCAGCCATCTGGGGCACTTTGTATTATTCACCTAACAGTCCCGGACGCCCTCCAACACGCCAACAGCATCATCACCAACCGCTTCGGCAGCGACGTGTCCGCCGCGGCAACCTTGGCATCCACCCGCACCGACGCAACCCCCCACGGCGTATTCGCAGCACTGGCAGGCGTCGCCGTCGGCGCAAGCGCATCCACGGCGACAACCGGCGCTGGGATAGTCGGCTCAGCACTGGGCAGGTGGAAGCTGAGTCCCATGAGGTCGATGGGGGACGCGCCTGGCAGTGGCCTCGGCTCGTCGTCCTCCTCCATTGACGGCGTTGACACGGACAGCAAGCTCTTCTTCAGCGGGTACTTCATGCGCATTTCCGGCAGCCAGGCGACCGCATACCGGGAGTAGAACTTCTTCGCATTCGGCGCTGCCACCGCGTACCCGACGAGAGACCCGTCGTGGGAGTTTTCACAGACGAATGCGTACTCGGGGATGAGCGTGAGGAACGCGCCGACGGTCCGGTCCCCGACCAGCTGCCTGTCCGCGGCGCAAAGGCCCAGCGGTGCGTCAATGGTCTTCTCATACGCGTCCGCTGCCAGGTTGTAGATGGCGTCCCAGTCCTTGGGTTGGAACGGCCGCACGTAGTACAGCACGTTGACCGGGACTTCCGGGAAGCGGTAGATGTACAGATCGTTGCCAGAGTCCAGCGGGAGCAGGCGTTGCAGATCGGATGCGAGCCCACCCCGGAACATCCACGGCTCGTGGTCCCCAGACGTGAACGCCTCCCTGATACCCGAGAACCACGTCTGCTGCCCCACGACATAATTCTGCAGCTTTGGCGACACGCATCCCTTGGACATCCACTGCACGAACCCCTCCAGCGTCTGCACGACCCCGCACATGTCCCACAGGTACATGTAGAGATCGTACACGAGCTCCCTGTTCTGGACCGAGCACAGTTTGATGAAGACGGTCTGGATACGGGTGACGTTGTTCTTGAATTTTGCCGAGAGTCGCTCCCACTCCTGGCGGTCTTCGGCGGTGCCGACGTCCGGCAGCATGACGGTGGCGTTGCGCTTGAGCCAGAAGAAGTCGTTGAGGAGGTCGAGGCCGAGCTGGCCGTGCTCGGAGGGGAGGTAGAACAGCTGCGAGAGGAGAAGGAGGTCTCTGGAAAAATGAATAGTTACATTAATAACGGTGGAGAAATCACGAACACTTGAATTATGTATGTTGAGGCCACCATAATTGTACAACTGTGCAAGGCTATTATCAAGTTTTATAACCCTGGCATTACAGAGTTCTGAGACCAACTATAAAAAAACCTCAAAGGTCTTCTTCCTTTGAGCCAAAGCAAGGGTTTTATCTGTTATTATAAACTGGAGCCAAAGGAAGAACTTAAGCCAGAATACTCTTTCCTCATTGGCTGAATCCAGCCTTAAGTTCTTCCTTTGGACTAAGAAAGTGCTTTAAGTTTTTTAATAGTTGGACTCTGTACTGTACTAAGAGCATCTAATATTGATAATTGTGTAAAATTAAATGATTGTATACACGGATTGACATTTAAGATAACTTGACCTTTTCAGCATAAAATGTTGATGTGCACATAACCATTACTGCATCAAAGATGTAACGTGCAGTTACGATTGTTAAAACAGTGGCTTTATTAAGATATAAAATTTTAATTATACTCACTTCTCATTGATATGCAAATTATCGACATCCTTGGAGTCCGTACAGATCTGATCATCACACAACATTGTCGTCACCTCGGGGTTATTGGACAGGAGGTACGAACCGGGAGCACTGCTCGTCTGGTCCACGGTGCCACCCGCGGCAACCGATGCGGCCGCATCCGCGGTCTTGACGTCCTCGCACAGCATCGTGGTCGACTCGGACTTCTGCATGGGCGGCTCCACCTGCATCATGGTGGCCGGGGTTGGCGGGTTGGGCAGGCTCTCCATGGGGATGTCAGTTGAGCCGAGGACTAGAAAGACATTCACATCTAGTTTAAGATCACTTCCTTTTGCAATAACAACGCCACATTGGGCAAGTCAAGGGATTCTAGGCTGCCCCCAAGACCTGACATAAAGGAAATTTTAATAAAGCTATAGACTTCAGAGATATGGCATGCCTGGTATAGTATGATTTCCTGGGTCTAGAATTCTTGGGCAAGTCTATGAGATCTGTGTTTCCAGATGAGGGTTAGCAGCTGTACGGAATAAATACATACCCATGTGTTCTAAACCGGGACTCAAAGACCCGGGCACCCTTACATGGATCTTCAGTATGGTAACCAACCATTCAGCTACGAGCATGGGTTCACTAGCTACAGTTGTGATGTAACTTCTCTATAGATAATTCAATTTAACATTCACTGAACAGAACACTAGTGGCCCGCTTAGTAGATGTTAACAGGGGATAATCAACAATCGAATTATTGAAGGGGGAAATAATCAATAATAATTAGGGCATTCCCTCACTTTGCTAGACAAATAGAAATAGTACGTACAAACATTGTGAATAATTGAGTATAATGTTTAATTGCACACCTTTTGCCGCTGCAGCACTGGCCTCCGCCGCATCCGCCGCAGCCTCCGCCACGCCCTGCTGCAGTGTAACCGCGGGCGCCGTCTCCATGGGCTCCATGTACGTCGGCCCCGGGATGATATCGGCACCAGTGGTCGCCTCCTCAGTGATGATGGGCGCGGCGCCGGCGGACGACAGTTGCTCGGTCACGCTCTGGGGTAGTTGATGCGTCACGATGATGGCTGGGGTGGCCTGCAGAGAGTATTAAGTAACAAAATGTCTTCAAGTTCTCTTTGCAAATGCTCTCGTAAAAGTAACTTGCACATCACTTTTTGCCGTACCTGTGCTTGCACCACTGAAGGAATCGCTGACGACGCCGAGTCAGTTGACGGCGTCGCTGACGTGGCCAGACAGGGCTGCTCCGACATTGGCGGAGCAATCACAGCAATCGCATCCGTTGTCGCCGTAGCCCCGTTGCTCACAGCAGCGCACCCTTGCGGCGGGATGGGCGATGCTGGCCTGGAGGAGGATCTGGCCTCATCCATTGCAGGCGGCACCGGGGCCATGGGTGAGTCCCCGTCATCCTCTATGACAGCCTTGCCACCACTCGGCGCAGCAATGAGCGAGGCCAAGGCCGGCAGCTCCTGTCCCAGCACCGGGTTCGCCACCGCCACAATGGGGTTGACCCCGACAGGCATGTTTGCGGACGCCTCTCGCTCCGGAAGCGCCGCTGTGGACTGGTTGAGCATGTTCTGGTCCACGATGACCTTGTTGGTGGACACAAGCGAGTTCATGACTGGCAGCGAGACCGGGGCGAGGGCGCTGTCTATGGACGTCGCGAGCTGGATTGACGAAGAAGGCAGATCGTCATCGGTTTGAATCGGCGTGGCTGCAGGTTGTGCAACAGGTTCTGGGGTCAGTGGTTGCGGCGGCACTGCTGGCGGTTGTTCCTGAGGTGCAGGTGCTGGCACGGGGGCGGACTGAGGCTGCATCTGGGAGTCCGACTGTTGCCCCGTGAGGATCAATGTCGGGGCGGCGAGACCGACTTGCGGTTTGCTCATCGGGCCCCAGACTGTCTTCTGCTTGGAGAACTCTGGCACCCAGTCCCGGAGGGCTTTGAGGAGCGCGTTCTTGGGATGGTAGACGGCGGCGGGGAGCTCGTTGACGGGGAGGGGGCCGTCCAGGGAGTTGGAGGAGTCGTGGTTGAGGTCGCCGGGGCTGAGGCTGAAATTTTACAAAATTATCATTTATCGCTCTGAGTAATATTGTTCGAAAGGGGGTTAAGGACTATACAAGCTTGTTAGCACAGGCGCTTCATTACAAATTGACTTAGAAACATTCATTTAAACAGCCCATTTTATATCTGATTTAACTCCTTCATCAGCTAATATAACTACTAAATTATTTCCCAGATTGTAATAAACTAATATGCACGATATATGTCATATTATTTTTAAAATACCTTTCAGCCGTCGCCTGAATCTCTAGCTTGATATCCGCCGTCACCGACTCACTGGCATTCGAATACGGCTCGAGTCCATCGATGGAGCACTTGCTCCACTGGGCCAACGTGTGGATGGCCACGTAGTTGGCGCCGTACTCGCAGTTGGGGTTCGTCATCACGCCGTTCAGCTTCTGGATGAGCTCGGGAGAGCGGCCAGAGTACGGACCTGGAAAAAGGCGTCAATACAATATATGCTGAGAAACTACTTCATACATAAGAGAGCAAGAAGATTACTCAAGAGCACTTTTGAGAAAATCGCGAATAAAGTAAGGATTTGCGTTAAGAGAATTTTTGCATTTTGTGACACTTTGGCAGATTAAAACATGACTACAAAATAACCCGCGTACGGCTACTTTTGAGTTACAAGACTGTTAAATGCAGGCTTCCTTTAATGCAGTGAAGTCCGATAACTTCCTAAGTAACATGTGTTAAGAAGCAATGTTTAGAACTGAAGTTAACTTTCTTATCAAAAGATGACTACAAAATAACCTTTCGTACGGCTACTTTTGAGTTACAAGACTGTTAAATGCAGGCTTCCTTTTATGAAGTGAAGAAAGTCTTTAAATTGTCAGATAACTTCCTAAGTAACATGCAATGTTTAGAACTTGAAGTGAAGAAATTCTCTAAAATTCTAAATAACTTAATAAATAACCAGGAATGTTTAGAACTAAAGTAAACTTTCTTACCGAGGAACACCCTCTTCTGGTCGTAGTCATTGGCATGCTCGTTGTCCCAGATGACGCAGGGTCTCCTCAGCACGTCGTTGATATCCTCCAAGCTCTGCGGTGTGATCGTCTTGGTGATCACCTTGTCGCCGGTCCACATTATCTGGAATTCCGGAATAGAAAGATTAAAATTATATAAAAAAAATCAGGACTAAAATTCTTATTACTACAATTAATTTACGCTTCAAAGGATATTAAAAACACTTGTCATGTGGCAGTTGTTCGCGTTCTGTGTAAATAAACAACCGGTTTGAACCCATTTTCTAAATTTCTTATTTGCCAAGATGTTGGATGTAGAAAAGGACAGTTAGCTAACTTAGCTTGACATAATGACATTTATATGACATTAGTTAGTTCAATAGTTACATTATGACTCACGTCAATCTCTGGTGACAGCTTAATCCCGATCGTGTTGAGATACTCCGAGTTGCGGATGGAGGGCACGGCTCTGGCGGTGCAGTACTGGGTGGGACAGAACAGGAACTTGGGGTGGCCCAAATGCTGAAAGAGAAATGGGACAGCTTTAAAAAAAATTCTACTAGTGACCCTTATTGTATACTTTGTGCACTACTTTTCGGTTCATTCACTAGTACGCCAAATTTGCAATTTTCATCATCTTGCTGCTGGGGGGATTTGAACCCACAACCATCTGGGTCGGAGTCGAGCAACTTGCGAATATGGCTACCACTACTAATGCCAATATCCTTACCTCGTAAATGTCGTTAGTCACAGAGACCTGCGCATGCGCAAACGACTGATACACCTCCTTATCCTGCTTACACATCTCAGGCTCAATATCGTCAAAGAGCAGCGCGAAGGAGTTGCATCCGAGCTGGGACACTTGGTCCAGCTTCCTCTTGAGCGTGCCGAGCTCCTTGACGGACGAGTAGGTGATGTCCAGCCCGGGGCTGATGGCGTAGTAGAAGTCGACGTTGCACTCCTTGGCTAGTTGGATGAGGGATTGGAGGTGCTCGGCTTCTTCGACGGTGTACAGCTCGCGCCAATAGGCTCTGGAAGATGTAGAATACATGGTGTTTAGACAGGAATTTATAAGAACTGTGTCTTCTTTTTGTCGATATGAAGACATGTCCCTATGTATGGTAAACCAAGGAATCCTTAATCAGTTAATCATTATTAATATTTGAGGCTTCCTTGCAGTAAATATAAGTACATCAAGGATATGAGAAAGTCTGCCATGGCGTTTCTGCACTTTCAACGTGTACTAGGGCTACTCTACAGTATATAACTAATTTGTGCATGGGATCGACGAGGCTCGAGTATTAAATCGATATTCTTCGGACTGTTCTCTTATTTCCTACCTATGCTTGACATCGTCCTTTGGCGCGTACAGATAGCTGTTCATGCCCCACGCGTTCATCTTGGAGAAGAGATCGCGGCGCTGCTCAGTCGTCCAAGGGCGGCCGTAAAAACCCTCCACCACACCGGTCAGGAAGCGACGCTTCGGGGCCGGGGCCGCACACTGGCTCGCGTCGCTTTCAGTCTCCATATTGGACCACTGTGCAGCAAAAGCAGAATTTAACGGTACTGTAGCAGACGAATTCTCAATTCTCAAATGGATCTTTTCTTCTTTTCGTCCTCTTCTTGGCTGTGGCAACACTAGTGGAGAGGAAGAGTTGGAAGTATTCTTCTTTTCTTCTTCTTCTTCTTCTTTGGTCGCCGTTGCAGGAAGGAGGAGACCAAAGAGGATCACAGATTTAGACACTGATGGAAGTGCTCTTGCTAGTGGCTTAGTATACTTTAAATGTAATTAAAATCACTTGCACATTGAATCAATGCAAATTAACTAATTATAGCAGTGTTTATTCACATCACATTAATGAAATGTTGTCTTTTGATCCCTTTTCTCTTCTTTTCATTCGACTCAGCTGCAGCTGTAGCCGAAATTTCTCTTCTCCTCTCAGCCCGGAGCGCAGACTGTTTGCAGATGAGCGAGCGAGAAAAAGACCCGAAGCCGAAACGGAGAGCTGACCATAGACATATGTGGACAGAGAAAACAATATCTGTGGATTAGGGCGAGGGCTCGTTAATGTGTCTAAGGGACTCCTTAAACTTCAAACTATTAGGGAAAAGGCTCTAATCAATGTGATTTTAACTTAGTTTGCAATGAAATTCTGTCTTGTAACTTGTAGGTCTAATTTAGGTTAATATGTAGGGTCTAAAATTTGGATGCATCAGCGTCAATGAGGTTCTAATAAACAAGGAGTTTAAGGGTCCTAGACTGCAAGTATCCCTTTTTGACAATCATATGAAATCTTGTTTTGCCGGTAGTTATGAAAAGTTATTGATTGTCACCTTTGTTCTTAAGCTGCCAACAAATCCATACTAACAAGCCTTTTATCAGATAGAATTAAATGTTATACAATGTACAATTATGCATGCTAAATGCCAGTAAATGGAATACATTTGCCATTCACAAAAAGATTATTTGTATGATTGATATTTTCCCATCATCTATCCAACGAATCTACTGTGGCCCCTCCTTCTCCCTGATGACGTTCATGGCGCTCTTGACCTCGTCCCAGTCGAGATATCCTCCCTCCAAATGGCGGTGGCCGCCCCCGCTGCTGCTGTAACCTTTACGGCCGTGGAGGATGCGCTGATTGTCAAATACGACGCATTCACCTAAGGAAGAAGAAGATCATTTTCTACTAGAAATCATTAAATTGTTTTTTTTGTTAAGAGAGCTCCTTCATGGGAAAGGAGGAAGTTTTTGGTCAAAATACCAAAAAAACTTCCGAGTTCCTTCTTCTTCTAGAGGGGAAGTAGAAGTCTTTCGGTTAATATTCCATTTTCCTTCCTCTCAAAAGAAGTTATTGTGAAATCTTCATTTTCCTTTCTCCTGACACACACTCACGACTTGCTAGCTGAAGAAGTTTTTTTTTTTCAGAAAAGTCACACAAAAACTTCCTCCTTTTCTTTCCGTGTAAAGCTAACACTTATCACAAATTGTAACTGCTTCCATAAAAGTACATTTACGTTGGGTTTATGTTCGTTTTTACCTGGTTTCAATTTGTACTGCACCATGTTCTCCTCCGTGTACGCCAGCCCGTCGAGCAGCTTCAACGCTCTGTACAGAGCCGTGACTTGTTCCGGATTCTCCGCGGCGACGAGACTGTCGCGGACCTGGTTGTTGTAGTTGATACGGGTCAGGTTGCCGACGGGATCCATTCTGGAAGCAAATCGTCAAATCTCGATAGTTCAAGAAATGATTATAGACATTATTTCAGAGCCGGATTGCTAGTTAGATAATAACACTGCATTCCTTAAAGGCCCAAATACACGACATAGAGAGGACCAATGTGCAGTCAATGTACAGCGGTTCTCCATTGGTTTTTCAGCACTGAGC
>LR138446.1:18622-32835 GCA_900659605.1 Tisbe holothuriae | reverse complement strand
TCTAAGCCGGCAAGCGCGGCCTTTGATTTTTGTGTCCTTTAAAAGGCTGTCACAGCTTTGGACATTTTCTTCTTCTTCTTCTTGGACCAAGGAGGTGATTGAACGGAATCTTGATCACACCCTGATGAAAGAAGAAGAAACGCTGATGCCCTTAAAAGACTGAGCGAAGAGTGATGATGATGATACAGCCAAAAGATGGACTTTAAAGGCCAATAATACACTCGGCAAAAACACTGCAAAAGCTATGGAAAACGTTTTACAAGCGCAGAATGTACAAATTAACGTTTAAATCCATGTAATCCTAAATGAAACCTGTTGTTAATGCTAACCTCTGCACATGTCAAGCTTCACTTTTTACCGGTTTTTACCTGTACTTGAATAAAACTGTGCTGTACAATTACTTTAAAGTACAGCTATACAGCAGCCATATTTTCCATCCGTTTTCCTGCAACAAATATTCGCATCTCTTTTTGAAGGTTTGAAATCCCTTCGGGCGGAGAGGCATCAAAGCCAAAAAAAGGCTGGAACAGGATTCCCTATTTTGGCCTCAATCCTTTTTGCATGTGTATTCAATGTATCTTTCCAATACCTCGTGCATCCATTCTGCAGAGTTATTTGGAAGAGAAGTACAAACAAATAAATATATTCGCTTTTATTCATTTTTTCATACCTTTTACGGAGGAAACCGTCTTCATGTATCACCATTTGCCTTTGAACCTCCCTCCCCAGCACCTTCAGCACCCTTTAAATTTCAATATAACCTTTTTCCAGGAAAAATCCTTCTTCTCCCCTTTTTCAATATTCAACTGTTCAATGGTTCGAAGAACCCTGTTGTGTGTACAGTGCGTATATATGCATGGCAGACACAGTGGTTTCAAGAATGCTCTTAGTATTGGAGGACTAAATAATGCCATAATTATGTCAGCCTACAACCCACTGTGTCGAGCTATGTGTGTGACTAGGACTCTCATCTTGAGCTTTCTTTTTTCATCTCAATTTCTTTTCTCTCCTTGATATCCTTGGCTGATATTGCCTTTGCTCCTATAAACCCCCTTTGGGCGATAGAGAGCTAAAGATATTTCCGAAATTGGCTCTTACTTTTAGCACATAACACTCGTATAAACGTCTTGCATAGGGAGTAAGAGCGGCTAAGCGAGGCGGGTGTACATATTTTGTCGTGTACGCTATGGTATGCCAACGACGGCTCGAAATAGTCCGGTAGACAGCCAGGCAACAGTTCCAAAAGTTTCCTGGGATATATTTGACTAGGGATACCACTTATTCAGACTCATTTAATCTTTATTAGCCTCTGTGGCATCCCTGAAAACATACATTCGGCGATTATACCCCACCTAGAGGAAGTTGTAAAACCCAAGCAAGTTCGCACTCTGTCTAAAAACTCTAAATGGCCTCCGTAAGAAATGTCCTCGTACATTCATAGTGGATATAACGACGACGGAAAGTTTGGGAAGTTAATCCGGGAGATTGCGTTCGTATTTTTGCATTAAATCGCGTCAAAATCGGAATAACTTTATCTGCATCTGATCGTGTTTTCGTGGGATCTCTTTGGATCAGTCCAAGGTATATAGAGTTGGATCAGTCCGAAAATGATGAGAGAAAAGGAAGTTACACAAGGAGAAATGTAAGTACATCAGCGATTCAGTCAGTGAGGCCTGCTTCCCGATGAATGAATCAAGAGCTTTTTAAATGACCTGAAGCAACATATTCGTGGGCAGCCGTCATGACCTAAAATGCACTGTCATCACTCACATTTTGCTTCTTCTTCCTCGCCTCCTGCATGACCTTCTCGAGCCACGTCCAGGACAGATCGGGGTCCACATCTGGACTCCACTCGTCCGCGGGAAGCTCGCCGCCCACGTCGGCCGCGCCCAGGTACAGGTTCATGTTGAGCGCCACCAGGCGGATGCGGCTGTTGGCGAGCTCGATGGTGTAGTAGCCACCTGGAAAAAGTCATATTTTAATAATTTACCATTTTTTGCAAAGATAAGTTCACAGAATCACTCTATTCCCAGATTATATGAAACACACCTTGCTCTATTCAGAGTTATGTCCAATTGCTACTACCACGCATACTGGAACTTCTCGATAGTAATATAAACGTCCTCTTCCTACTTCCTGGTAGTTTTCCAGTGATCGTAATAGGCCTTAAATTAGTACTTTCCGTGTTCTTACACTCCACGAGAATGTCTTTTGCTAGACACGTTAATAACGGTGATAATCCCTCTTCGGCTAATACTACTACAAGTAAGAGTATAAACGTCCTTGGTGTTCCTCCTAGAAGAAGGTCTTAATTAATGCAGGGATTTTCTTTCCTTCTCCGTTCGGCTTGTGGGAACACAAAATAAAGGCCAGCTTATTATAACCGGGGCTGTGGGCATGAAAATGAACCTTTGCTCAATCTTCTTCTACCACTTTATGCTCAAAGTATCTTATGTGGATAAGTAAAGAAAGAAGGTATTCAGTGGCTACAAAGACTGATTTATGTGTGCAGCTCTTTCAAGGAAGGAAACGTTTTTGCTGGTGAAACATTGGCTATGTGCGTAATGTCGGTACAATGTGTGGTTTCCCTCTCTATTGACCAAAGATTGTAAAACAAATGGTGGGATGCATGTAACACAATACATTGCATATATTGTTGTTTTACGTAGTCACTGAATATATTTGCCATGGAAACAGCCACATTGGAATGTTGTATTTGTACTACTATTCCTTTTGCAACGTGCGTTTTGTGTTAGCATACCTACGACCACTGTGCACAGAAGTTATGTGTATATTCGTGAAGGTTAAACGTGTGGCTGTGACACTTTCTTTTCTCCCCCTGGTCACCACAGCAAGTGAGCTCATATACACCCACATTGCATAAACGTGGCAAATGAATGCATAACACGACGACCAAAAGGCCAAATTGATTATCTCGGTGAAGAAAGAGAGAGAGAGGGCTTTATTTCTATTTGGCCTTGACCCCCTGATGGGAGATGAAAGGAGCAAGAAAGGCCGGCGATAAATCGTCAAATAAAAAGCAGAAGAGTGCGCCCGCTGTTTTATTGGCAATGGGGGTCGGGGGTGAAAAAGAAGAAGGAGAAGAAGGAGATATCCAGGGGTGACAGTGGGTCAAAATCGACTCTATTGACTCTAATTCACAATGGATCTTACAGTCTGTAAATAGCGCTCGTCGTCATCCCTGTTAAAAGAACTTGGCACCCAAGATGTCTCTTTGAAACGGAGGCATCGTCAGTTGATGCCCTAGCGGCGGGATGCCCAACTACAGTACACAGCAGGGTGATGACCTAATTGATGGATTTACAGCCTCGACCTTGCTTGTAGCAAAACGGTGCGATAATGGTGCTGCTGCCGTTGTAGTAGTGGGAGAAGGGTGACACTCACTTTGGACTCCCAAAGCCAGGAATGGGGCTGGAGCTGTCACATAAATTCAGGCTTGCTGCTGTGAGCCGAGGACTAGAGACGGAGTAAAATCACGGCTTTGCCAAGGTATAAAGAGGCCCTTTTGAGCAGTCATTTTATAGTACTAAAGGCATTTGCTTCTAATCTTGCACTAGTGTACTTTGATATCCCTTTCGTGGGAACTACTATTGTATCGATAAATAAACTTTTTCCAGTCCTGCTGCTGTCAATAATCTTCAGTGTTTTGTACTTTGTCACTCTCTTTTTTCTGCATTCGTCATTTCGGATCCTTTGATCCGAATATAACAAACTTTCTGGCTTAGTATAACAATGCTTTTCTGCTGCATTATCATTGGATATAATAACAAGTATAACGTCATCCAATTAGAGTTGAATTTGAAACAAAGAGAACTTGCATTTTCATCGCTAAATAATAGATCACCCAGAGTACAAAACGAGGGCCTCAGTAGACATGTTAAAAGCATCTGTTGGGTGGAGACCCAAGTCTATTATATGTCACTTTTTTGTTACCATCTCAAAAACAACAAAGCTCTCTCTCTCTCTCCCTCTCAAATAATGGTAGGATCGCATCCATTTGAAAACGGTTCTTTGTGCTGTCTCGGAGTAATTCAAACAAACGAAGATAAATAAATAGATAGTAAATTATAATTCCGTTAGCGACCTCGTTTTACAACGTTCTGAGGCTGGTTTTTGCCACATCATGGGACTAAATAGATCAAGTTAAAGGTTGTCTATCCGAACTCTGAGTTCATTAGCAAAAGTTAAGTCTGTTTTCAGTGTGCGAGGAGAAGCGTTATAGAGAGAAGTAGAGTTTTTGCTGCTCCGACTGAGAAAAAGAACTTTTCGATAACTCAACAACAACAAACACGTGCAAGCAACAGTGGTTTCAAGTTCATAATATAAAAATAAATATATTTAATGGAAGAATGCAGCGTTCATTATAGGCAAAATAAACGTTTGAATTATGTTTTTGTGTTATTTAAGGTCTTTATTTGGTAAATGAGATTTAAGACCAAATTCCTAAACACAATTTGTCCCAATTTTCCATCCTCCTGAGATTTATAGAGCCTTTCTTCTTCTTTTCTCCACTGCTGGGTCTGGTAGTGTCGGCGAAACACGAGAACAACCAAAACTTTTCTTCCCTGTCCGACCTTTTGGACCCTTAACACAACATCTGTAGTAATATCATGGCGAACTCTTTATCTTTGGAGGCAGTCACGCCTTCTTCTTCTTCTTAGACCGTTGTTATCCTTCTGTCCTAATAATAAAGAACAATTTTATTTGCTAGATTCCGCTGCAGAGGCCTTTCCTTCAGTTTGGATTTACAACCATTTGACACGCAATAGCAAAGTTCACCCTCAGCTAATAACGGATTTCTCTCTACCATTGCATTCTATAACTGTACTCTATGAATGCAGTTAAAAGTTTTCCCGTCTTAAAGCATTCACTTTATAATAATGACAGCCTTCATAATTCGCGACCTTGGCTGCAAAAACACTTGTAGCAATGAAAGCTTGGACATTTTTCTCTCAGTTTATTTCAAGGTCCTAGATCCGATCACGAAAATTGACTCCTCCGAAGGACTCCGAGAGGCTCCGAGTGGCTCTCGTACTCTCTTCCGAGTGGCCTCCGAGAAAGTTTTTATGGTATTGCTCCTCCTTTTATTTAATGGCTGTCAAGAGAGCGAAGGCAGAAGAAAACTTTTTACAAGAGAATTTCACTGCATTGGTTAAAGTGCGTTTTATTGGGAAAAATTGGCCCCATTTTCGATATAATTAGCTCTAAAGAGAACGGCCATAAGGCTCCCAATGGTCTCTATAGTCTCTATACGCCCATCTTTTGTTGTTCTATTGACAAATAAACGATATTCTGGCCTTATAAAATTACCCGTTTCCCGTTCCCATATGCTACTAACATTATTGCTGCTAAATTTATCTAACGGCCGACGTTGGTGTAATAACATTGCTAAGAGCCGTATTTATTAGCAAATATGCCATCAATACGATAAAAGTATGAAAATAAGCCACAATCCCTGATCGGATTAGAAGAAGTCTTTTGTTTGCTATGAGGTTGTTTTTCACAATGTTAAAGCCTCCTTAAGATTACTGCTGCGGGGTTTTAATGTTAAAAGCCTTGAAAATCATACTTAGGGCAGATTCCGTTGTACTGTGTTATACAATGCTTCCGTTTAATCAAATTAGTGTAAATGATATACTGTAGACCTAAAGAGTAAAACATAATACAGTCTATATTTGTATTTGCGCGAGCCATTCTTATCCCCTGTTGTCTACATCTTGTCTGATGGTAAGATACTTTCGTAGGCTCTTCCCTTTATCTTTGTAAGGCCCATATCTATATGTGGCTAGGTAGTGATCTATGCCAGCCAGGGGAACTCTATATCTGAATACTGCTAATGAAATATTCATACTCCCGGGCAGAAATCTCTTTGGGGATATTATTCCATATTTCCCTCCACTGGGCAGACCGCAAAAACCTCTTGCAGTTGCCAATTATAAAGTATTTCAACGACCCCAATTCGATTTACTCGTCCAGAACTAAAACTCCCTGGCAACCCTGCTTCCAAAGGTATAAAATAGGAATAAACATTTTATGAACTAATTTCCTCTTGGGAGCTTTAGGCCCCTTTTTCCAATACAAGCCCACGAGAGCTGCCCAAAATATTTTCGTCTGATTTACAACGAAAGGAATATTTTTCAGGATGGAAATGGAGAAACCATGGATGGGGAAACTATTTGTGCAGCACACCGAATGCAGTTCTTCAAAGAAACTTTTTCGGTATTAAGTTATCTTGATCAGATTGTAAGGAATTTTATTTATGAAAATAATATGGTTCCTTATTTATATATAAACTTCCAAAGATATCTGCAATTAATACTCTAATGATGATATGCCTCTTCTATCAATAAAATTGATATAAGAAATACTACTTCACCATTGGACCTTTACTCTGGGTAGCATATAATAGTATTTTGTTTGGGAGAAGAACAAAAGTGAGTAAGACCCCCAACTGAAGTGGCAAAGAAGAAAAGACTATTTTCCAGCGAGGGAAGAAGGAGAAGAATAGAAAAAAAGTCAGCAAAAGTTTTGCACGGATTTCTGCGATGCCTTCCTTGTGCCTCCTTCACCAAGTTTTGCCCTTTTATTTTTCGACGACCAAACTTAAGCAGCTTTTGTGCTCCATCGTATAAAAGTAAGCTCGAGGGAGAATATTACATTAAATAGACCCATGTTGGCCTTTGATTTGATCAAAGCTGGTTGAATAAATTTAGTTACATAAGGCCCTTATCATTCTTTGGGAACCCATTTATTTGATTTAAATCGATATGCAATGCAAGTATTTGCATTCAATTGTTTCCCTGTAAAATCCACTGTGCCTGTTCTTCTTCTTCCAAGGCGCCGTTGTCGGCAACGATCTGCTTAAAAATTCCTGCAAGCGGCTCGATGACACAGAAATTGAATAATGTCGTCTGCCTGAATATAAAGTAGGGACATTTATATGTCCAAAAGGGAAGCAAGACAGGAATAAAGAAGGAGAAGAAGAAGAAGATCTACAGAGTGAGAGAAATTGGGGGCCTATGCAAAAGGAGGAAGAGGGAGGAGAAGTTCGAGAAGAAGAAAAGCTGATAATGTTATCCAACAATGACTTACAAGGAAACATATAAATTTAAAGCCTAGTACTACAGCGTACGATTGATATATTGATATCATTTACCTTGTCTGAGCGTGTTGATGGCCTTTGGCGGCAGCCACGTGTCCCACAACTCTGAGACGTGCTCCAGCGTCTTCTTCGCCTTGCTCTTCTCGACCGGGAGCACGGGGGCCGAGCTGTTGGTCTTGTCGTTCACGTCAGACTTGTCAGAGGCGTCAGAGTCGAGGCTCTTGGGGGTCACGTTGCGGGAATCGGAGTCGGACACTGAAAGAGAGTGGTCATGTAAATACAGAAGAACTCTTTGATCTGGACTACTAATGACATTATTGATGACGAGATGAAGTGAATGGAGATAAAAGAGTCCTTCCGTCTATGCAGCGGCTCTGTATTATGCCTCCCTATTTTAGGATAAAACGTGGGAAGAAGGCCACCAAGGGGAAAACTAAGAGAAGAAGAAAAAACAAGTTGATTTGTGGACTCTTTCCGGTTCCATTTTCATGCTGGCCGATTATTCCCCAGCTTTGCTGCTATGTTCAAAGAGAGTTGGAAAAGTTTTCTATTTTGCGCCGTTTTCAATGAATACAGCTTCCACAGTGGCTTTGTGCTTCTAAATTGCATTGCAACCCACTGTGCTACACCCGCATATTCATTGAAACTACCTAAGATAAAAACATCTGTAGAGAGATAGGGAAACTTTTCTTTTCTCCCCAAACAGAGCTCGCTTTTCCACTTTTGGAACACAAATGAGAGCAAACTTGTTGTTTATTCCAACAACATATTCTTGAGAAGGGCTTTTCCGTCAAGTTTAATTTTCTCAGACACCTCTTTTCAGACCTCCTATGGGGGCAAAGATGACGTCCCAAAAATTAAAAGTCTGGCGACGCTTGAGATTAGTATGATTATGATCTCGGAGGAAAAAGTTTCAACTTTGTACGGATGAGAAGGGAGTATATCAAATTTTGAACTTTCCTGACTTTCGGTAGGTTTAATATTTTGCTCAGGAGAGAGTCAAGGGTTTGTAATAATGGACTTGAGAGTTCTTGTTGCTGAGTAGTATTTATCCTTTCAGACTTTGAGTACTTTCATAGAAACATATAAAGTTCAGGGTTATACAAGCTCAACAAGTAGAAAAGTATATTCCATAAGACACCAGATTACCTAATAGTATACAGTTTCGCAACTCACCCCTAGTCTTGCTGTGCTTCCTCTTCTTCCACTTCCTCCTTCCAGTGCCACCGGCGCCAGACTCCACATTGGGGAAGAAGTCGAGGTTGCCGAGCGCCGGGTAGACGGTCGTGTAGGGAAAGTTGAGGCGGAACAGCTCGCTCACCTCAGAGAGCACGCGGTGGCGGTCGGCTGGCGGGAAGGACGGGCTCTGGGGGAGGGAGTTGCTGGAAGGAAAACAAAATATTTAAAGATAGCTCGTCTTGGAGACCTAATATCATTTTTTGAACCCTTTATTAGACAATCAAGCAAGAATAATCTGTACGTTTTATATGTTGTGCTGAATCATTCTTCTTATGTACAGTACGTTTGTTTATTTACTGAATGTTCCAAGAAATTCTACCGGCCTCAAAAATTATTTCAGATTCGTTCCCAGAATTCCAACTTTCATGAGCAACACCAGCCATCTGCTTTTGTGTACTTATCTGCTTACTTTTCTTCAACAACAAACAGAGATTTCTTTCTTGCAATTTCCGAGGAAGACGTTTACTGCAAAACTCCTTTTATTTCACAATTGGAAAGACAAATATATGTCTCCAGCCTACTTATCTCAGAGACTGAGAAGCTCAGGTTCCATTTCATTCCACTCTAGACTTTTTCAATTAGTTTCATTTCTCTTCCTGTCAGTTAGCGAGACGAAAAGAAAGACACATAAAGAAAATGCAGCAAATACAACAATATGTGTACTGGTATAATAAAAAAGAAAGATCAAACTGAGATGAAAAGACCATTTGAAGGAATTGGACGCAATAAAATGTCAAAAATATGCACATTTTTGCAAAGCACATTGTCCCAATTCTGTCAAGATGCAAAACTTAACATTTAAGTATGGTTTAATACTCTTATTTTTGGCATATTTGCTCCACTTTTTTGCTTCTACTAATATGACCACGGAAGCATTAAATCCAAAGTAGGTGACGGTGGTACTTCCGCCAGGTCGCATTATTCGCGCCTCCCTTGCCATCTAGAACACCAACCCACTGACATATAAACAAAACAATACTCTGTTTTGGCACATTTCGTGCAAAGACGGGCCAAATTTGTATGATTATAGCGTTGCAAAAGACAATAGAAAGAAGTTGTCTCAAAAAGCAAATATTTGCTACATTTACTTTCCCACCACATTTTGTTTCCTTCCTTCTCAACTTTTAGGCACACAGAAAACATACACGCGCGGTCATAAGTACGTGATATTTTCGCCAGGTTTATTATTATTATATAGTGAACTCTGGGAGCCAGACAACCACATGAGAACGAGAGAGAGAGAGAGAGAGTAAGAGAGAGAGAGAACCCGTCTACAGAAGACTGCGAAGAGCTCATTTTAGAAGTAGAAGGGCCTTGGAAGGGAAAATATATCCTTCCTAGCCTCTCATAAAAATCAAAAATTCATCATGCTATTAGCAGGAGAGAGAAAAATATGAAAGGCAGCTGAGACATTACAAGATGTTTTTCCTGGTCAGTGGTTCCAAGATTAAGATATTCCTATTGGACACACCTTATAAAATGCTATTAATGTCAATTTAGAGCTTCCTGGAAGGGTATAAATATTGCTAATGCACTTTCTGCCTTCTACTCTCCAAAGAGGGCATTTTTTATTAAAGTGTTTCAGTCCTTTGGGAAAATAAATGGAAGGATGAGAAAAAACCTCTTTCGAATCCTTTTTAATCATAGTGACAAAAACATGAAATGTTCCTCTTCGATCAGAAAGTCAGAGTGAAGATCGATACTGGCAAAAACACGTTTTATTGTAGAACTGGGGCTGGGTTGCGAAAAGTATATTTTGACAACAGCTATTGACTATTCAAAGCTATTTTAATTGAATATTGTGCTTTAAGAAATCCATACAATTCTTTAGAAACCGAGAATTGATCTTTTGACACAATCCCTGAGTAGATTCACACACTCTCTTGACTGATGACTTCAAAGCAATGCATGAAAAACATCAATAAATTATTACTGCCATGATTTGTTCGATATTTTCCAAGGCAAAAAGTATTTTAAATGAAACTATGCCATAAAACCTGGCATTTAATCAATGTTTGTGTATGTGGTCCATGCATATTTTCAGTTTTATGGCATTTAAAACATTCTTCTCTGTTGTCATATATTTTGCACTGCTCTTTAGGCCACTTGACCCAAATTCATATCAATCATATGGCGCCAAGCCCGACACAACTACTCCTTACTCAGTCATATATTCAATAATTCAGCACGAAACCTGACAACAAAGCATGTATATAA
This sequence comes from Tisbe holothuriae, assembly GCA_900659605.1. Taxonomy (NCBI): domain Eukaryota; kingdom Metazoa; phylum Arthropoda; class Copepoda; order Harpacticoida; family Tisbidae; genus Tisbe; species Tisbe holothuriae. Next base: position 22,256 of record LR138446.1, on the reverse strand, counting down.
TAAAGGCCCAAAAAGGCCTCAAAGTGACTTCACATGCATAATTAAGTATAGTAGAGAGTGGGAATCGGCGATTTGTTTTCCCCATGAGACGCTTTTTCGCCGTGTATGCAAACGATATCGTGATTAAATAAGGGGTCATTAGAAGACCATCAGAGGTCATTATTTACGTTCTCTTAACGAGAATTTGGGCCATTATCAAATTATGGCCTCTCTCTTTCTGTCTCTTTCTCTGGCCACCCATTTAGGCCAATTTGCAAAAATAAGGTCTTTCTAATAAATGGGGTCGTAGTTATATAGTATGTAGTCTTAGTAGAAACCAAAAGTGCAAACTTGTATACGCACAGTTTTTGCCGCTCTTACCAACTGTAGTGATACATGCAACTCTTTCTTCTCCTCCGCTCAGCCTTGGGGGGAGGAACCGAGTCTCTCTAGTGAGTAATTGAGAGAGAAGAATCTCTCTTGAAAAAAGTTTCTTGGTGGCAGAAACCTCCTCCAAAGAGAGACACAAACAAACACTTTTTGTCATTGTTGTGTCCACAGACCGAGTTTCTATGATGAGGGACATGAATATATGCAGGAAATTAACAGCAGTAACTTGAAACGAGGGTTTCCAGCTATGTGAATTCAAACTCTTTTTTCAAGGTACAGTTTCAATTGAATGCATAAATAGCTTCAAATTCAAAGAGGATGTAGTTATGTAATAATTATGTTAACAGTATTCCTGCATATGAATGTAGCTACCTTGATTCATTTTTTCTATAAATGCAATTAGGTTTCATCTTGTGCGTGCATTTCCAAAAAAAGACTCCATTTACATATCAGAGCGAGAGGAAAAAGTAATATAATAAGAAGCCGGGTCTCCATTTCTCGCGAAATAATATAAAACATGGACGAGCCTCGGGGACAATTTGGAAAAACGGCAAAGGGACAAAATTGAATTGCAGAAAAGAGACTTTAAAGAGCTCCGGCATTTAAAGTCGTTTGCAGACACAGTGGTTTCAGTATTTTAAAGTATCTTGCTACGTACAAAAGGCCTTTTAAGAGCTTTGGATTTTAGAGTCTACTGTGTTATTACACTCTGGCCGCTGGCGGAATGTGCAGAAAAGGGATTTTGACCTCGTCGTCGTCGTCTTCTGGTGGAATCTAAATCCTCATGTTTTTACAAGTCAGAAGACACATAAAAGGAGAAGAAGGGATATTTCTTCTTCTCTTTTGACGTCAGAAGCACAACAACTTGGAATTAAATGTTGTGTACTCTTTAATGGATTATTAAATTTTCGTTCAGAAAATGGCAACCCTGAATTATATCATTTTATTTGGTCAAGCTTGTCTCTGTTTGTCAGCAGAATTACCGCTTTATTTATTACTTTCTTTGAGGAAAAACAAGACGGAGGAAAACAGTTTGCGACGAGGCCTTTATATTTCTTTTCCATTTTTATTGTGCCGTCTGTCTGGGATTCCTTTTATAGTCTTAAGATACCTTTTTGTCTATCTGTGGATTAAACAAAGGATAAAAAGTTCCTTCAGAATGAATGGATCTAGTGACTAAATACACCCTGAAAACGAGAATATTTCAGCGTTAATAACCTGTAAACATTTCGCATACTGTTCCCATTTGAAGGCCTATTTTTCCACCTCGTTGCTCCCGTTTCATGATGACTGAAGGAAACCATTTTTCATCCCCGAATGGATTGCCTTCATCAGCAATATTTTTAACGCTTTTTGCATATGAAAAAATGCCTTGTCACCCGACTGTGATTACATGAGATTATGAGTGTTCGCAAGTCTGTTTTAGAGACCGAAAACGGCTGAGCTATTGGTTTTGGTCAGAAAAATTCGCCGGAAAATGGCAAAGAATCACTTAACTGTTTTTCCTTCTCCGAAGTGAGATTGTTTTTCTAAGGAGAAAGCTATTGGATTATATATTTTTTCGCTTTTTCTGCTTCCGAAAGCCGCAGGCGAGAAATAACAAAAATATGCCAGACCAAAGGAAGGGAGAAATCCAAGTTTGAGCAACAGATATACTAGCTTAACTAAAGCTCTCACCAGGGATTAAAAGGCATTTGGGGTCCGGTGGATAAAACCAACACATTACAATATATTGTCTCTAATGATGTAGTTTAAATACTGATTTATGGGAGCTTTTTAACAATGATTGTTAGTTTTTTTTTATATATTTTTATAAACCGGACCTTCGCCATTCTCCCCATTTCTTAATGATGCGGCATAACTCTCAACTTCTATTTCTCTCCCAAAAGCTGCATCGAAATGCATCTTCATAATTTCTCAAAATTATATGCAATAAATTTTAATGCCTCGAATGTGTAATTTATATGCAGGCCATTCCTCTCTCAATGCAGTGCTTTCATAAAATACGTATTTTCAGCCTCAAAAATGAATAATAAAGAGATGTCGCAGCAGCAGCACAACAAAGGTTTCTTTAAAGCCATTTTATACATTCAAGCGAGGAGGCAAAAACATGAATGAAAACGGGCCTTTTTCACGAACACAGTTTAGAAATGTATTCAAAAGTTTTTCGACCGCGATTTTGTGTCTCTCCCTGACAGAAAGTGGCTTTCAGTGTTATTATTATTATTGCGAATATTTGCCCTTGGTTTTGTGTCACAATGGAATTCCGGGCATGTCTTTTGTTTTGTTTCCAATCAATAGTATGCGGGACGTGAAACTATGTCAATGGTATTGTTGGAAAAAAATCACTGGATTGTTTCACATACATTTATATGGTCTCTGTAATTATATTATATATTCCATGTACTATTTACTCTATTATAACAATTTTAAAAAGTTACTCGTGATCTTAGCAACAATATTCTGAAGTACAAAAGTACTGAATATTGATGCCACGAGAATACTTCTGAACAATCTGAACGTGTTTGGGAGTTAGATCCAGTGGAAGAACAACCGTAGCATCATATTCCAAGTATTTACATATATATTAATAACTGTAAATGCTTCCATTTATTATTTAGTAACAACCCACTGGCAAACCGTGTATTTTAAAGGATAATCCTGTTTCCTCTTTGACGGGAAACGACATTCATTCCAAATATTGCATCCAGTCCAGAACGAACAAAACCCTTTGTTCCTGTCCTAAAAAGTGCAATTTGCAGACCTACATCTGTATGAATGATCCTCTTCTGCAGAGTTACATAAAGCGACGAATTGAGTTCGTCCGTTTAACTTTTTCTGGAACTTTAATCCCTTTGAGATTGCATCAAGATAGGTCTGCAGTTTTCCCGGAGAGGAGTTCAAATTGAATTCTTCAGAAAGTAAGAGACTTTGCATTTGTCAAAACTAGATATAAATGCATATATAGAGATCTTTCAATTTCAAGGAGCTCTTGCAGTACATATGGAATGAATATGTTTAACATTTGCTCCCCATAATATTGATTTTCCTCATTTCTCATTTTTATTTCTGTCTCTCCAAACAGCTGCCAATCAGACTTCCCCCTCTTGCAACTGATAGCTCTACCAAGAACATAGATAGATATGGAGAGAGAGAGAGAGAGAGAGAGAGAGAGGGAGAGAGGAGACAGTCCCCCTCCTTCATATGTGAGTGAGTGATCCGATTCTTCCGCCGCAAAAGTTTCAAGATGAACAAGTCAGAAGCG
>LR138446.1:0-18522 GCA_900659605.1 Tisbe holothuriae | reverse complement strand
GCACGACACACAAACGTGCTCGGCAGTCAGAACCCCGCTCCATATTGGATAAAAATAAAATACGATGGGATCTCTTTTTCTCTCTCTGTTTATACATTCAATCTGAGAGAGTTTTATTCGGATCTGCATAGAGGGATATAAGAAGGCCTATTTTAGATACACTCAAATATCCTCTTGAGATATATAGAAAAGAATAATAAGTTTGCAGCAGCTGTAAGAAGAAGAAGCCCTTTCAAAAACGATAAATGCTCTTTCTTATACAAGATGGCACAAATAAGTCTATTTGGGTAATCTTCGGGTTAGCAGTCACGCGAAATCTCTCCGTGTATTATCCCATCTGGCTTGTGCAGCGGTCAGCTGTAATCCTTTCTCTCTCTCTCAGTCTCTCTCTCTCTCTTGATATATATGCCTATATGCAGAGATTTGGTGGTATAAAGTCCCTCTATCTGGATATAACTACAACTATCTCGTCTACTCCTTTTTGCATAGATATAGAGGGACCTAAATCCTGCTTAAATGGTAATCCTCTCTTTTTATTATTTGCGCAAGAGTGGTCAGCCCAGTCAATGCACATATAACTTACATTTTCACAGTGGTTTCAAGTGAAATAGCCGTTACAAAGCTTGGCTGACCATTGTGTCTCTTTCTCTGCATATAATTGTTTTCGTTTTATACCTTCTCTTTTGTCCACTTTTAGGGCCCTTTAATATGGGTTAGCTTTGTCCTTGGGATGAGTAGACTCTTAAAGGCTGCAATAATGCCATTATAAGTGAAGTAAGCCTGTTCTCTGCACTTTAAGGCTAGAATTTAGCTGGGGGAAATAATAAGACAATATGTAGCCTTTAAGGCTGCCATGTAATTGAACTTCTTGGCCTGCAGTTCTACGAGTTACAAAGAATTTTAACGCTAGTCTTTTTTTGCTACTACAACTACTAGTCTTATCTTTTGATCTGAAGTAACAAGAAATAAGGATTTAGCCGGAACAGAAAACTTTTAGTAAGGACTTGCTGCTTCTTAGTATTATGTGAACATCTTTTTGGAGAACGAGTCAAAAGAGACCGTATTAAAGAACTAGTTCAGCATATACTCTAAGATGCCATTCTAAGAATGAGTTAAACTATATAAATATAATATGAAAATATATATCCTTTGCCCAATATAAAACAACAAAAAGTAATAAAATATGGCCATAAATCCTAATATGTCCCCCAACTTTCAATACTGCATTTACTATGTAATTTCCTGTCGTTTTTATGCATTTTCCAGGAACAAATCTTGAAGTGTGGTTCAGAAAAAGTTGTGTGGAATAAAGTGAAGGGCAGAGCAAAAAATGTTTCGTAATAGTGGTGTTAATCTAGTGTGGCACCCGATGCTTTATAGTACACTTATGTGTCAATAATGTAGTTTTAACTGCTGCTTATATAAAAGGAGCCAACTTACTAACTAGGGTGAGTGCCCAATAACCATAAAAGTTAATACACGTACACTTTTATAGCTATATCAAGGAACTCTGCAGTTGTGCCGATTCGCGTAGCTTTAAGTGCTCCTAGACTATATTATGCATAATAAACTAGTTAACTGCTGTAAAATATTTAATGTCAATATTAATATATTGAATACATAGAATACGACTGTATGTTTTAAGCGTAAAATAAGCGATACTCATTTACTATGTTTTAGAGTTAAATTCTATATTCCCTCCGTTCGTCGTTCTCATTTTCTCATTCATCTTGTAATCGCCACTCTCGATCTTGCTCCACTTTTCACGACTCTAAAGTTTTTCTAGCTCCGGTTCTTTCTTCAAAAAAGGGATTGAGAAGAGAAGACTGAAGAAGAAGAAGAGGCTTCTGTTTATATATAAAAGAGAAAAAAGATACGGCATTGGTGCCTCAAAAACCGACGAAAATATGTGGGACAGTAATGAAGTAAAACTAGGTCTTTTTGATTATGTTTACTGGTACAAAGTGATCATTTTCTGGTAGTTAAAAAGGGTTTACTTTTCAAGAATGCTTAATAGGAGCTAATTTCTAGTTATAAGCTAACTTTGGAACCGTAATATTATGAAGTTTGCATTGCATGATTTTCCAATTACAATTTTTGTCGGGTTAAAGGAAAGGGGGATTTTTCGTATTGCTTTTTTTCTGGGGGATTTCGGTTCTGCTTTTGCTATTTTTCGACCTCCCTTGGGAAAAAAGAAGAAGAAGAGAGAAAAGCCCCCGATTTTCTTTTATTTTATATCACATTGGCACAAAAACAACAAATAATAATAATATTATTAGAGCTGAGGCGAAAATTGGAGCAATGGATCATTAAAATGTCATTAAGAACACCATTCTGTGGTTGGAAAAGAAATATTGGTTACAATGCAAAAAGACTTACATAAAATGTTATTGCATTAAATGGATTACTTTATATTGTAATTTAGACCAATGCCAGCAATTAAACCCTCTTTCAAATCACACCTACATTAGGTGGTTCCCATAAATAAGCCCTCAGTTCAATGCATCATACCGTATTTTTGGCAACACTTAAAAGATTGGCGAAGACATATAAACTCACATAAAAGTGGAAGTCCCTTTGAGAAGAAGAAACTAAAGGTGCCCATAAACGAACTTATTTCCGGCGGAGCTCTCTTTTTTGAAAATGTCCAATCGCACTTGAAAGGAACGCCGCCGGGGATATTATCAGGGATGCCATAGACATTATTTATTGCAACCCTATGTGTCCAAAAACGACTGACTCATGCCATAATATATGAGGGTTTCCATAGAAATATATATGACAGCAGGAAGTACAGTTGGCGAATATGTTTCCATAGAAATATACAGGGCTTTAAAGTAACTAGTTACAAGTAACTAGTTACTGTAACTAGTTACTCTGATCTGTAACTTTTGAGTAACTAGTTACAGGTCCCTAAAATTGTAACTGTAACTGTAACTTTTAATTTCAGTTTCCTTAGAAGTTACAGTTACTTGTAACTTTTAGAAAATCACTAGAAGTTACAGTTACTCTTTAGTAAAATGGGCTAATTTTGGTGGCAACTTCACATTTTTGAAAAATATCATTTTTAGTGATTTTGTTGGTTTGGCCAAACTGGCCTTTTACCCCCAAATTTTGCCTTTTGGCTAACGCTAAAAGTAACTTGTAACTGTAACTAGTTACATTTTTATTTGAGTAACTTTTGAGTAACTAGTTACTCATTTTGGCCAAGTAACTGTAACTGTAACTTTTTTCTCAAAATTGGGTAACTTTTAATGCCCTGGAAATATATGACAGCTAGAAGTGGCGTACGGTAGTCGAATATACCTAATCAGAGTTCCCATATACACACTATACTATACGTACAACTGTAAGTGTGTATGTTGCCATCTATATCTCGTATATATATAGTACTCGTACTATCCTATTCTGCAACCCTGTAGGTGTAAAAACGCCGGATAATATCCGTATGATTTGTCGTTTCCCGTAAAATATCGACCGGAAGAAAGAAAGGGGATCTCCTTTCATTGGCCAATTTTATGATGACATTTCTATTGATGGAGGTTTGTACGCACTCAAGTTACTGATATTAAGACTGGGAAACCTTTCTAGTGTGAAAATAGTACGTTTAATGTAATAATTCTGACATAGAAATGTCCTTTAATTATAAATTAGCAGTGAAGATAATGAATCTCTACTCAATGTGTAGATGCCTGGAATTAAACATATTTAAACTAATACTTTTCACGGATATAAAAGTTATTACCGCATTTCTTTGCAAAAAAATGTAATTTAGTCCTAATTCCATCCTTGGCAAAAGCGACAGAAGAGAAATGCAGCTGTTTTGCTGACGTCAGCAAACTGGCTTGTTGCAGATTTTTCCTCTTCTCTTATTTTATACTATGGAGCCGATTTATACAGTAATAAATGTCAGAAAAAACTGGTTAATTAGTCTCCTATTTAGGACCCTCTTATCGATACGGTCAAAAGTGAAAGTACATTTTTTGACCTCGGAATGCAGCAATCAGGAAAAGTGGGCAAGCCGCAGGGCTTCTATGTTACAGTATTTATTCAAAGAATTACAATCACAAACTGTGTAATACTACTTTGAATTACAATAACACAGTTACCTTTGTAATCATTGCTCTGCTGCAATCTTAGGAGCTCAGGAAGAAAAGAGAGGATTACCAGTACGATTACAATCAGACTGTCTATTTTCTATTGGATTACAAACATATAGTAACAGTTACTTTATGCAATCTCTATCTCTCAAGTGGGGCCCAGAAAGAAGAGAGAGGACTACCAGTAAGATTACATTTGACTGTGTAGTTCTATATTGAGTTACAAAAAGGCAGCCACACTTACTTTTTTATTATTTTTGTAGTCATGCAATCTCTAGGATTAAAAGTATGATTCCATCAGGTGGTCTATTCTTATTAAAGAATTAAAAGGAAAAGGAACTTTTTTTATTTGTAATCATGCAATCCCTATAGTTCTCAAGTGGACTCAAGAAAGAACAGAAAGAAGCCTTTCTTTCATGAGATGAGTCCAAGAAGAAGAAAATAGGTTCCCATCCATACCCAGTAAAAAGTGGGGGGAAACAAATAATGACGTGACTTGGTAACAAATACATTTGTTGCCTTCTAATATCATGACTCCCACTCCAAATATGAGCGTTCATAGAGTTAATGATGCAACGTAACATTAGTCTACTAAGTAACAATTACCATTTTTGAAGACAAAGAATACGCAGACAAAAGGAAGATTAATGTACTCACTGTAAATGAGAGCTATTCATTTGTTTGGTTTCTCATTGTTGTCTAATATGTTGCATAACCAGTAAGTGTTCCAAAGGGGGGACGTGGTAGCCGTGATTGCAAGTCGCTCGTCCCTGTGGCCCAAGAGGTTGCGGGTTTGGATCCTCCCTGCGGCAAATTGCTTTCATGGCGTGTCTGGTGAATGAACCAAAAGGGATGATTCAGCAAACTTTTAAAAAAGTATTCCAAGTACATTATCTAACCACTGTGAACGGAACCCACTGTGGAAAGTGCTCTTGTGACAGATGTGAAAAAGCCAATCCAATCCGGTTATTGACTTTATCGCACAGTGTCAAAATGTCCGATATATCCCAAGACTTCAAACCCATATTTGATCAAGGTACACACTACACTCTAATGAAGCCCCAATGTCGTCATTAATAACGGCTTATTAGGCTTCCCTGATGTACCTTAATTTGATTAATTATGAGATGCGTTTCGTCAGGCAGGAATAAGCTGAGCTCACCCAAGTTTTAATATATTATTGGGAAACCCTCTTTCTCGTGGTCTTTGAGTAGCGGATTCCTTTTCCAAGGATTTTGTGATCAATCAAGGCCCAGCAGCTCTCTTCTCTTCCTTTGTGAGATTTCTTTGCTTCTCTCTTTGCAAAGAACTCAAGGAGAAGTGCTCCGAGCAATTTTACATTCTTTGAACATGGACAATGGGATTTGATTCCATTCATATTTGTGCAGAGTGGTATCCCTGAAGTCAAAAAGTACATGAAGACAATTTTATTCCATGAATCTTTAACTGCACTGGGGAAAGTGGATCTGTTTTGAATCTACAGAGGTTCGAACCCGAACACCTTAGCTTGATACCAACCAGAAGAAGACCTCATTTCGGCTGTCCAAATGATAATATTCAAAGGGTGCCAAATTAGTTTGATCTAACTCTATAAAGAGCATGAAATAAGCATTTAAAAGAGTCCTTCACCTCTTATGTACGTTTATAGTATCAGTACAGAGCATAAAACCCATGTTAAAAGTCTCCGTTGGCTCTTCTGAAGAGTTACAATTTTGGCTAGAAAACTCTTATCCTTTGGACAGCCGATTTTTTGTATATTGCACACAGATGATTGATGTCCTCCTTTGCATCATTATATACCGGGTTGACTTACCTAAAAAGTGGAATGGAGAGGGTTATTAATCAAATGACTTTAGAGAGGTTTCCAAGGGAGAATGTCACATTGTGTTTCATAGGATTACTCAGGAGATGGAGGAAAAGTTTGTAGTGTGATCTCGATTCCTTTATCCTTGCATTTAATCCTGCCTGTGTCACACAAAGAGAGAGAGAGAGGTAGAGAGAGAGAGAGCATTCGTACTCCTTTCCCCAACTTTTTGTATGTTTAGGTCCTTCTTCCTCTCTTTTATTTCACTCTTCTCCCATTTTTATATTCTTTATATTCTTGTTCGCCTTTTTTCGCGCACAGAATTTTGATGGAGTGGTGTAATGGGTTGGAGGCCATAGATCTGTATTTTGCACAGTGTTGTACATCAATGGAACGGTGCAAAAATATAGGGAAGAGAGTTGAAAAGGGGCTGTTAGGGTAATAAACTCCACTCAAAAGATCCCCAAAGGCTATGTACAGAATGTGAGGGGGAATATTTGCTTGATTCCTGACCCTATTTCTTTCAATGCATCAACAACTTCAACAGAACTTTTCTTTTATAAATATAATGTTAGCTCATTTTGTCACTGGTTGAAGGAAAACTCTTTTTTTACCATCTAGAACCGGTCAAGAGACTGTTGAAACCAGTGTTATAAGAGCCTCTGGCAAAAAGATGATGAAGAAACGGGCTTATTATTAGACCATCTTATGCATTATAGTGCCCCCCAAAACTTTTATTCCTTCTGCAAATTACTCCTGGCACTTTCTTTTCCTGCTTGCGGTGTAAACACACAAACCGTAGTGTGTACAGAGAGAGGAAGAAGAAGAATTTCCTCCACTGCTAAGAGGGAATTAGTATTCAGCTAGTGTGATTCTACAGGACCGATGTGGGCATCAGCAGCTAAACTCCAAAGAACTCTAGAAGGTAATGGAAATGGAAGCATTCATCTAAGTCTGACTCATACATTTTTAAAAATATTTTACTGGTGATCCCTTCTTATATATTTTTGGGCACTACCTTTTGGTTCATTCACCAGTAAGCATGTGATCGCAATTTTTCATCATCATGCCGCTGGGGGGATTCAAACCTGCGACCTTCTCGGCCACAAGGTCCAAGAAACTTGCTACCACGGCTACCACGTCCCCTATCCTCATACATTTATTTACAGAGCTACTGACACCCTTTTTTATTTGGACACAGCCTCCCCCCAGAGAGTGACGAGGTACAGGTGATGTACAATCTTGATTAGTATGCTTGTCCATTTCTTGTTGTCTGTACTAATATGATGCTACTCTCATGTAGAAGGGGGCAATTAGTGCTAATAAAGAAGGAGGGGCCCTTTGATATACAACAGCTAATCAGAGAGCTGAATAGACATGTTTTGACACAATAAGAGATGTGAAACAATGTGCTACATGCCTTTTATCTCTCTCTAGGTGTAGTAGTGTAGTATTAGAAGAAGGCCTTCTTTCTTCTTTTAGGAGTCCCTTTTGAGTTTTCCCTCTCTGAAAAAGTTGCTGATGAGAGAAAAGAAGAGAAGAAGGAAAGAAAGAAAGAACGTGACTGGAAAGAATGGAACTTGGAGAGAGAAAAGTGAGGTAGCTGCTGAAGAGTTGCTTGATGATGTTGATGCTTAAATGTGAATTAGAACATGTTTACATACTAGAGTATGGACTAAACAAGGACTATACTGTAAAGTGTAAAGACACTATGTACATTGTCCTTGAACTAACCCAAGATAGTTTTGGTCAGTAAAACCATTCAAATACACCATCTAAGTAGACTTATACCTAAACTGCAGATGCATTGATTTCCAGTTGGGATATTGTTAGCAATATAAAGTATTACCAGCTTTAATTTAAGTGTAACTTTCTCATTTATGACCTAATCTTGCCTTCATTATAGCGCCCGTACTCTTCATTGTTATTGTTACAATATTGTTGCTTCCTCCTCCTTTCCCTTCTTTATCTCCACGGCGGACCACAAAGTAAAAAAAAGCATCCTGACACATGATTGACGTATAGCCCAAGAAGAAGAAAAAAGGCTACAATGGAAAATTTATACAAAAGGCGGTAAAACGCCAGTCAAAAAAGTTTCATTTCTGGACCCTTGCTACGTGTGTCGCGTCTTGGAAAATGTCCCTCAGGGTTGACAGTATGGTCAAAATGGCATCCCTAATGTTCTTCAGGGTTGACAGTTGTTTTAAGTCCTTTGTTGGTCAAAATGGCATCCCTGGTGGTTCACATCACTGCGGCACTTCAGACGATCTCTTCCCGCTCCAATAGCGAATGAATTATTTAGTATACAGCTAAGGGCGGTGAAGTATAATTTCGCCGAATTAACACTGTTGTCCTAGTTCCTGCAAGTACGTGATATTAAGATCAATACCTGCATAACATAGGCAATGCGGCAGAAGTATAAATAATAATATTATCTTATGCTGCATTGGGCTCAGGTTGCAGAATTGCAATACATTGTATAAAATATTCATTAATAACTGATAATAACCACGTTTGCAGAAAATATGTAATATGACGTTTTTATGATTCCCCCTATTTCAGAGTCTCTAATCTCTGAGAGAGTTTTTGTCTCTCTTGGCAATCGCGCCAAAAAAGCAGAAGAAAAACGGGTATGATTCGAGTGAACAAGTGCACAGTGGGCTCTGAGTGGCATATATTCTAACTTATAACCACTGTGACACAAGGCAAAAACAAGCTGAAACTTTATACTTTTTGCCGTCATGGTTTTATTCAATGGGGAAATGATTTAGAGCAGCAGAAGTGAAAGTAGAAAGTATGTCATATGAAACAACCATTTCAATTAGAGAGAGAGAGAGAGAGAGAGAGAGAGAGAGAGAGAGAGAGAGAGAGGAGAAAGTCCCCCCTCCTTCATATGTGAGTGAGTGATCCGATTCTTCCGCCTCAAAAGTTTCAAGATGAACAAGTCAGAAGCGGGGCAAAGAAGAGGAAGAAGAAAATTCAGCGAAGAAAGAATGTATTAAACAAGTTTTGCAGCGTTCAGAAACACATTTTACGAGATGCAGAACATGATCCTTGTTCAGCCTGATGTTGTAGCAATGCGGAAGGGATCTAACGATACTCAAAAACTTTCCCCGCTCCTCCCCCTCAGGAGATCTCACAATATCTAAGAAGCACTTCTTGCTTCTTCATGACGATGTCAGCACGCGCGTGAGTGCGCACAAAAGGTCAGGATGGGACTTCTTTTTCCTTCTTCTTCATCATCATCAGTCGACGATCCAAAGGATGGCAACGAGCGTTTCCATGTTCTCTTTGCCTCTGTAATGTTGAGGGGAGATACAGGAAAAAGGTATCTCCGTGTCCTGATAAAACACAGGCAAAAAGTTTTGTCTCTTGTATCATGCTGTGATGTGACCTTGTTGTTTTTGTCTTGATATACGTTATGTAAACATCCAATCAGTAAATTTACTGTAATAAGAATTATCTTTCTCTCTTGACACTTCATCAGACATTCTCATGGAGACTGTCCAGAAAGAAAAGTTATTTAAAACGTCTTCCTTTGTACGAGGCAAACTTTTGACCCCCTTCTGATATAACTTGGCCGAGAAAAGGTGGAAAAGGCCAAGTGCAAGGAGAGAAATATAAAAAGTTTGTGAAAAGGCTTTTTCCGTCTCGCCGTCTCTTGAGAGAACGGCGTCGTTGTGTGGACAGCAACGACGAGAAATGGACTTGAAAGGAGTCTTATTGAATTTTTAGAAAGGACTCTTTCTCTCTTCTTTTTCAACAGGCGGCTGATATATAAGAGGGTCCATTTCAGTCTCATGGGGAGTCATGAGTCGAAACGAATACAGTTTACTTTTATGGGGCTGTGGTTTTGGAGAGTGGAGAATTCGTTGACTTAATGTTGGGGAATCGATTTATTGTGAATTCCTGAAGTACTTTGAGATTTTCGATTGGAGTTTCTTTAGAACAACTTCCTTATTGAAATACACAGTCGCCCAATATAATGATGTTTCTCTATTGCAATTCTGCTTAAAAGAGTATTGTAGTCTCATGAATCCATAGTGCGTTATAAATATAAGCTCTTTATTTGTCTTTTTATCCCCGATTGAACATGCACCTGGGAAGAATCTAAAAGTGCATTTCCCTCCTTCCCAGAAGCTGCATTTATTGCTCGTTTTAAGGACGTTAAATGCATCACTCTCTACCTTTGTCTGCAATATCATGGCAGAGTTCCCTTCCCACGGAGCTTCTGCTCAAACCCTGGAAAACGAACCCTTGCTTCTTCTCGGTCTTCTAACCGCACTAGTAACAAAAGCGGGTGAGGAAAATCCTATTATCCAGCCCATAACGCAAGTAGGGTAATAGCAAAACTTTTAATAACTTTTAACTGGGGACGAAACCCTTCCTTCCTTCTTTCTTCTCGAATGTTCTTGGCACACTGAGATTAGCATTATTCAGTGTACTATAATTTGTCAGTTTAAACGACTCACCCTGTCCATAGAATGAAATCGGCCTCGTCGCCCATCTTTGACCGCATAAAGTGCATGACTGAGGTGACGAGAGAGGGCGGGGCATCGCACAGGTAGTCTCCGAAGCGCCCATTCGGAGGGTTGAAGTGGGCGTGGCGGCGGGAGTGGCGCCAGCAGACTAGAATATGACAAAATATGTCATTATGTAACTTATATAATTTTTAAGCAAATCTTGTGAAGAATTACTTCTCTCTGAAATGTAATTTGACAATGGTTATAAATGGTCTAAGGGAGATAAAGTACATCAGCATTGGGGTGGAAGAGAAATATGAAACGACCCTTGACTTATACGAGAGCAGGGGAGCTGAGCAAGAAAAGAAGGTTCACAGCTCAGCAAGAGCTTCAGTGCAAAAAGTCGTTTCGTTTTAACATCCTTCTCTCTGAGAAAGAAGAATTACTCAACTTCACTTTTTACATCCCTCTTAAAGTTATGGACGCCTATTTTGAGCATGCAGCAAGATAAACCCAATGTTATTTTACTTACAGTTGTTCCTATCTCCATCCGAGGTGAAGTTGGTGTCAAAGTGAAGACTGTCAATGTGCCAAAAGTAGCCTGGAAAGAGAAGAGAAAGAGAAAGGTTAGTAAAGTGATATGCGTACAAAATATGTCAAAGGAAGCGATGAACGGGTCGAGGCTTTTTGTCCCCCTTTCTGTTATGGAAAATGCCTTTAGGCTGAGAGACAAAGCGAGAGAGAGAGGAAAGGGATATCATAGTATGAAGTCCTGCTGCTGCTTCTACGGTTCTGCTGGCTACACACACTGCAACTACCATCCAAGAATAGAAGAACTCTTGAACACAGGGTTGACATTTAATCTGAATATTCACAGGAGCCTTACATTCCGAAAAAGGTATCCAATAGCATATGAAAGCTTGCTCAATATACTCAAAAACTGCATAACCCCGTTATTTTTCTATATTAAATAGTGCATAAGAGCTAAGGATGTACTTTGCAAAGTTAATTATTCTCCTTTTGTCATCCCTTGGTCTGGCAATGTGTCTGTTTCCCTTTTCCTCCCCAACACTTCTGCTGTTTCTCCTTCTCTCAAGGGCACATCTATCCGACGGAAGATAACTCTAAAACAATGGGGAGACCGGCAGGAATCCCTTTGGACCTCCAAAGGCTGCAAGAATGGTTTTAAAGCAGACTTCTGCGTGTGAGACAGAGGAATCGGATATGAAAGGAAAGATATAAAGGGGGCTCAATGTACTATTATTACAGCTGCATGTAGGGATGCCAGATTGTGTCAGTTTTAGCCCTGTCTGGAAATGCGTTCTGAGGCCTTGAACAAGTGCACTGCGAACAGACATGATAATAAAGATGGAACTTGCAGTGTCACACAAAGCACACATTCTTTTCCTTTATTCTCATTCCCACATTTGCAGTTTATCATTTCAGTCTGACATTCGGGGAGCTAGAAGAAAAGAGTTTTTGCAGCAATAATGTTTTACGTTATGATTACACGCTCGCACAATAGGTCTAAAGAAAAGGAAGTCTGCCAAATTAGATCTCGGACTCCCTTTCATGGTGGCCAGCAAGGCAGTAAAGAAAGTTGAAATAACGCATAAACAAGGCTAGCAACTAATCCCGGAGTGGCGCTTCCTCCCGCACCTTAAGAGGTCCCTTTTCTTCCCCGGAGGAGGAGTCTTCGTCATTTTATAGCGCAGGAAACGGAGAAAAGAAGGGGAAATCCCCTCCGGCCAGGAGAAGAAGAAACACTGCTATAGAAGCCAAGATATGTGGTCCACTGTGGTTTCAATAATGGATTTATGGAGCCACTGTGTCATGTCTAAGACCTGCTGCACAAACTATTTTGTCCATTGTATCACTTGAGAATCCACTGTGCCAAAGAGAGAAACTACTGCTTCCTGTCTCCTACATCGTTTTGGCCTTTTTGGCCTTCCCAGCCATTCTCTCTCCTATATGGTTGTCATGCCGTCCGTATGTTGTGTGCGTTTCCTCCAGTCCCCACTGTCCTGTTTCTGTCTCATTCTTCTTACGGGGGAAGAAGAGACCAAAGTGCCAAATTCTATTTCTTTTGGGGAATAAAAAGGGAGCTTCCAATAAGGTCCTTAACCCTTTTTGCGGCGAGTCAAGGTTGGATAACTTTAACCTTTTAGGTGGAGAAGACGACTGTGTACGGCTTATTTAAGAATATGTTTATATAATTTCTTTCTGCAATGTATGATGCAGATACAATCTGTTTAATTGTTTTTAAGGTATGATGTAAACGTTCATGAAGTACAAAATATACAATAGCCCGTTTTCTTTTTTGTTGCAAATTGGCATATTGTGATGTATGATTCTGATACAATCTGTTTAATTGTTTTACTGTATGATGTTAACGTTCAAGAAGTATAAAGTATACAATTGCTCCTTTGTTCCTATGTTGCAAATTGGCATATTTTGACAACCATGTACGACACGAGTAAACCAATTCTGTTAAAGAAAGCACGAAAAGTGATATAATTCAATTATTGCTATCTTTTGTACTTTGATATGGTATCTTAACACTTAAAAAACATCCTTTTGCGCCTCTTTTGGCCCTTTCCTTTAAATATGATACATAACCACACATAAAATTGACGATATGCCAGAGCAATAAATCCAGCTGTATGATACCTAATACAAAAGTCTACACTGCACTCTGCACTAAAAAGCTGTATGATGAATGATTTCTATGGACTATGGATCCTTATAAAAGTTGCAGGTGGCACGGCACGTGCAATTAGAGCATCTTTTTATGAGCTGCCTGGAAACGAAAACTTTCCCCCAGATGAAGAAAGTTGCACAATACAACAATCCTCAGATTGGACACTTTATGACTTATTTTATCCTTGGAGAACATATGCCGCCCACATGAAAGGAAATAAAGATTGCATTGAAGATGATATAGAGTTCGTTTATGTGACAGGGATTGTACTTGTGGAAAAGGAATATGTAAGGAGTACAGAGACAACTTTATTCCTGGACTGTTAAAAAGAAATATTAAGCTTTTATAACTCTGCACTAAAGAAGAATACCCAGAATATATCTTGGGCTAGATAAGATGTAGAGAAGCACTTATTAAACTTTTAACAGCCTTGGGAGCCACCCTCTTGAGATTGGGGGGTTTCTCTTCTTAGAGAACTTTAACTACCAAAGGGAAATATATGGTTGATAGTACAGTCATGAATAATTACACAATACTCACCAATTCCACTGGCAGTCTTGGGACTGAACGCCTCGTTTTCCTCCGTCTGCAGGCAGAGCAGCACGAGTAACAAGAGCGACGACATCCAGAAAGTGGGCGTGGCCGAGGATTGAGAAGTGGGCGTGGCCGCAGTCCGAGGGGGACGATGATGCCGCCCAAAGGTGAGAAGGAGGAGTGGTAGCATCATGAACAGGGCGGGGTTGTCTTCAGGTGAATAACATCTGAAAATTAATTTTTTTAATTTCTTATACATTTTTATTTTAGTCAGATTTTATCTACTTGTTCTAAGCTGAAAGTGTATTTTAGTTGTTGGTTATCTATTTCACAAAAGTACACATATTTGGGCCTCCAGCTGTCATCCTGATACAACAAAATAATCCCCAAAATTAATTCAGCCTGTCTGAATAATAAAATGAAGGTGCTAATGAGCAGTTTGTGTCGCCAGCACACATTTTAAAGGCCACTTTCAAGGCAAATAAACTCTTCTTCTCATTTAAATACAATCTGCATAACAGCAGGAGAAACACAATCCTAAACTTTCTCCTTCGTTAGAAATCGAAATGTAAACCTAACGGTGGACAAAAATGGTTTATGCGGAAGTTGGAAAACGTTTTAATTTTAAACTTTACTTCTTCAACTGTCAAAGTGAATATATAAATACAGTGGGTGGTGTCAGCTGGGATGTAGCACAGTGGTTTAATGAAAATTTTAATTAATTCTATCAAATAAGTTGGATGAATCACAATGGTTTAATGTAGGGTTTAAATAAATTTCATTAGTGCGAGTAATATGTTTGCTCAGAGTCAATACACAGGTCATCCATTTTCTAATCCCGGAAGTTTGATTTGAGATATCAAGAACGGACAGGATGTGATCGCAAGTTTTCTCCTCCAAACTTTTGTCCTTGCTCTACTTTTAGACCTCTATTAATACATAAATATAGATTGATTCAATTTTGCACGGCGAAAGGTTAAACTGCAAAATCGATATTAAGAGTTAAAAATATGTATTCGGTACTCACGCATTTTATCTGAAGCGTTCGTTAATCTCTTCTTTTGTTATTTTGCCTCAGCGTTCATTTTTTTGTCAATATCACTTTTATTCCTTCTTCTTCTTCACAAAGCACTTTTTTCCTTCTTTTGGAAAATTAATTTTGGCAGCTTTCGGAGGCACTTTGTCTCATGTCGGCTACAATATATTTCCCCAGAGCAAAGGAGCTATAACAGAGGCATTGGGAAATTAGGTTATATTTAGAATACAAGGTAAAATTACTTTTGAAAATATTGAAATTGTATAATGTTTTAGGAAACTATGATACATAAAGGACATTTTAGGTCCAATGCTGAATAATAGTTTGTAACTTGTTGCGATAAAATTGTAATTTCTCAATGCCTATTGTAACAAAGGATGAATTTGATTACCATCTCATTTCCAAAATATAAAAGAATGTTAAATTTTCACGGGCCCTCCAAACTGGATATTCGTAGAGCAGGGAAATATTAATATATTTTCCCCCAGAGGGTTTGATATCCGAATTGTCTTCAGCAGAAAGGCCTTTCCTGAAAAAAGAACAGAAAACAAAAAGATGAATATTAATATGGATATTGGGAGGCAGGAAATACAAATAACAAGTAATATGTAGTACGTTCAACTTTTTCTATAAATGTATACAAAACATCATAAAGCTAGCAAATTTCTATTTCTTCGTTTATTGTAAAAATCTCTTAGGTTTGAATGCTTTGAATCAACTTGATAAGTAGACCACAATTCAATTTCAATGTGTTTTCATTGCGTTTGCATAAACATGCAAAAACAGCAACAGTGCAACTTTATGCCTATGTTTGCTACCAGGTCCCATTTCTTTGAAGGCCAAATCGGCGGGAAAATCGATCTCATAACAATTTGGCGCAAACATGAGAAAGAAAGAAAAACGATTGCCGATCGTGCTCACTGAGAAAACGATATGAAATCGACAAAGGATTAATTCGCTCCAACACAGTGGAATGACTACGAATTTAATTAACTATTTTTCAGAATTAACTATATACACTAAAGTCGGCATGTGAAGCAATCAATTTAGCCTATTAATTGCTTTCTGATGAATCCAATGTGCATTAGTACTCTTCCTTCCATTGCATTGCACAAGAAAGGTCCAGAATACATGGCGTCTACGTGACTTAGAGGGCGCGGTTTTTGCTGCCAAATTGGCTCACTCAGTCGCGAAAAAAGAGCAATGGAAGACGAGTCCAAAACGCTCTTTTTACGTTTATACACAAAGGGCCAAAAAGTGGGGTTGAGTGCGTCTAGGAAAATGTCAAGCCCTCTCTCTGTTGGCATCTGAATGTGATTGAAAGCCTGTTTGTTGCTCCCAAGGGACTTTGGCAAAGGGTGAAGATGTGTGAAATACACTTTTATGAAAGTAGTTCAACCAATCTTTTCCTGGAAGCTTTTAGAAGTGGCTTTGGCAACTTTTTTGCACGTTGTGGTTTTAACCTGGGCAAGAGACATTTGACAGGAAGAGATTCCGCCAATATGGAGGAACCTCTATAGGTTATTTATTCCATATTGTCTGGCATACCAACACGGAATGTATAAGCCCATAAAATTCCGAAAAAACGTTCAAAAAGTGCAATATATTACCAGGACACAATGCAGAAAGGTGGAAAATGTGTGTGGGAAAGGACATATTTTACGTGCATTGACCTTCCTTCCAAGGGTGACATTGTAATTCAATCCGGAGCCTTTATTATTCCTTATAATTGATATTTGATCCGCTTACTGGGGAAAGTACACCGGCTAAAATAAGCCTTCATTCACTCTTTGGTAACACTAACAACACAGCACTAATTGGTCACTTTTACAGACACCTACTTTCTGACACTCCAACATCTGGTCAGTGTCCTAAGCGCCACAGTGGCCTATTTATAAACATAATGCATATTCCCACAGTGAGAGAAGAAGTCTCCTCTTCCTATTGGCTACAGGCTTGAGGCTACTTTGACAGACATTTATATTGCTACAGAGCCATCATGTCCAAAAGCGACCACAGGAGAAAGAAAGAATGAGAAAGAAGAAGCTTTTTTGTATGCATAATGCTTCTCTCATTTTCTCTTCTGCCTGTAGCTAGTTCTCTCTCTCTCCCTCTCTTGTCCCCAAGGCAGATAAAATGCTACTATTATAGTGTGGTCACAATATTTACAGAGACGTTGTACAACAGTATTAGTAACTTTAAGTTGTTCAACCTCTCTTGCAGTCCTTCCCACAACCTGCCTTATTTATACAATTCTTCCCTCTGTTTCTAGGACAACACTCAAAATGTAATATCATAATATCTTGTTGTTGTTTTCCTCCGACAGGAAACGGTTGTCTAATGTATACAGCAGTGATTGGGTGACCTTTTGCCCGACCTTCACTCTTGATCCACAGTGGATTGGTAATTAAAGCTTTAAAGAACAAAGACCACTGTGCCTTGATTGTTTCTCCCCGTTAATATGTCATGTGGCTGTCACTTTGGCATGGCGGAGAAGTCAAGATCGACAAGTTGGACAGTTTTGGATGGTAGTGAACGCGATTATTGCCAGCAGCGATCAGTCCGATTCCATTACGCATATTATCACAGATTAATCTCCGGTTATGATTACATGACCAGGGTTTGCCAAGGTCAGGTTATAGCATTGTTTTAACACGATATAAACCGGTTTTGGCTTTACTTTCAGAGAATGCGTATAAAGAGTCTAAAGCTGAGGAAATGTGTGTGTATCACCAGAGGAGAGATAAAATAGCTGAGTCTTTTCTTCCGTCATTTACAGACCTTCTTCTTCTTCCTCTTCCCTGGAGGCCATGCTAGGCTGCTGAGGCATTTCCATGATTACTTTCTTGGAAGATACAACGACGACGCATTAAAGGGACTTTTTAAAAGGCCTATCTCAAAGTTTTCTTTCATCTAGACGACGATTGAGCCTTGATTTCGGACTCATTTCCGCCGCTAGATACCAAAGAGAAAGTTAAAACCAGAGAGAGTCCTTTGATGCCAAATAACAGCCATTAACTGTTGACCTCTAGTGAATTTCGACAGACTGTAGACACGATAAATCAGAGAAAATGCACTTTCCTATTAGCGGCGTCTGTTTTGAGCAATTGTTTCCTTTCTCCTTCATTAATAATTCATCTTCCTATTTATTGTTCATTTCTCATCGCGTGATCGCATGAAAAACATGGTGAAGGAACCGATTATTGACAGCTGACTTTTAGAGGAGTATTTTTTCACTTGTAGGCCGATTTAAAAAAGGCTTTCTAACACTCTTTACGTTCAAAGACACAAGGAAAATTGTTGCCAGTGCACTTCTACAAATCCAACTCTAATTAACCAGGACTCTGTAAAAGTTGGTGAACGCTTCATGTTTGTAGAAAGGCTAAAATATGTCTCACATCATTACCATCACCATCTAATTTTAGCTTTTCCTGGTCCGTACTATTCAACTCACTGCTATTGGAAATATAATTACATATTTCCTCTATACTGCTGTAACATTGAGGATATGTATAAATAATACTTTTCCCCCATTCAAACCCACTGTGAATTCTGTTAGAGATGACTGCTTTCATCGTTTAGATCAGATGTGTGTGACCAAGTTTTATTTCGGGACTCATCAAAGTGGGAAATGAGGACACAAGAGAGTGAGTGAGAGAGAGAGAGAGAGAGAGAGAAAGAGAGAGAGAGAAAGAGATGTCGTTTGTGACAGGCAGACCATTAGGTACTGGAACTACAACTCATTTCTAACCCCTAGCGCTCCCTCGTGGTTTCTTTTGTCCCAACTGACGGTAATGTCAGCTGATTTTAGGTACTGTTATATACTACGAAAACAAGTGCATTTTTGTTGTGAATACAGCACTTTTCTTACATTAAATGCCACA
>LR138443.1:10263-20932 GCA_900659605.1 Tisbe holothuriae | reverse complement strand
AGATGAGAATGAGGAATAGGAGCGAGATGGAGCAGCCGACGCCGGCGGAGCTCACGCTCACGCTGGTGCCCTTGATGAGGGTGTAGAGGAGCCAGGGGAGGGGAAGACTGGAAAGAGAGAAATACATATTAGTAATGGATACAATAGACGGCTTGGTTCTAGTAATCGTCATATTTCCAATATCTCCAACATGTCATGTTCAAATACACTTTTTATGATTTCTACAGTTACATATGACCTTCAGCTTGCCCCATGAAAAAATAGGGCCCCTCCAAAGTAACCAGCCCCGCAGGGCAAGGTGCCCCGCAGGGCTAGGGCTAGGAAAAGTCAACATTTTATAGTTTATTTTTGATCACCAGGCTTGGTTAGGAAAATGTTAAAAATGCCCTGCAGTGGCCCCCGCAGGGCTCCCAATAGACTACCACCATAACATTGTATCCATGTCGGCTGTCCAAATAATAAGGAGCAAAATGTGTTTGTTCTAATTCTATAGAGAGCTTGAAATAAGCATTCAAGAGAGTTTTATCCTCTTTTGTACCCTGTCTAGCTTCAGTAAAGAGCATAAACCTGATGTTAATAGTCTCCAATGGCTCTTCAGAAGAGTTACAATTTTGGCTAGAGAACTCTTTTATCATTTGGACAACCGAATTAGTGCTGGTTATTGCATAGACAACTATAACTTACTAACCAAGCAAAAAGTTCTCATTGTTCATGGAGCACTTGAAATCCAGTATCAAGGACTCCAATATTCAAGTCCACTATGCGTATATCGGCTTAAAATCATGTCTTTGTTATGCAAATCAGTGTAAAAGACAGAAAGTACTCTTCTCATTATTGTAATGACGTCATCCAATGTCTAGAAAGTCTTTTAGCTGCTGGACATTTTGTACGTCATAGAGTACATAAGTAAATTTGAGCACAATGTTTATCTATACAGACTTCATTAAGTAATCTTCAAGTGCCTAATGCAACTCGCGAATTTAGGCACCGTGTTAAATTATATTGGGTAAAGTATACATATACCATCAACCTACTTTTTATAATAGCTCAATGACATACAGTCTTAATGAAAGTAATCTTCCAGTGCCTGATGCACGCAACTCAATTATTCCCTTGTTCCTCTTAAAGCCCCTCAGCTCAGTCTTGATCCATTTGATTAATTGACCGAGACTGTTGTTGTTGCGGTAAACATTGCAAGAAGGACTTTCTGTTTTACAGCCAAGAGTGTAAACATTGAGAGTCCTTTACGGTAATGGGATGGCTAAACAAGGATGGGATTCAATTTTGGGACCGAGCCTCAACATATTAATGTTTTCATCTTTTAATGTTTAACTCATGTACCATTTACGAGATTAGTACATGATAATGGCTATGCATGAACCTATTATGATAGGACGGTTTGATTATAGGATTTGATCTACACTCCTAACCTTACTGCTTAGTGATTATATACAGTAAAGTATGGTCTTGCTACTCTGTAATATCTACATATATACGTGTATATTTTTGTATAAACAATAAATATAATCCCGACTTACCCAACTGTGACGTCAAAGATGTTTGACCCGACGGACGACGAGACCGCCATGTCGCCCTTGCCCTGCTTGGCGACCAGAACGGATGTGATCAGGTCGGGAACGGAGGTGCCGGCAGCCAAGAACGTCAAGCCCATCACCTAAAATAACAAACCAATTGTTACTACTGGCATTATATTAATCAATCAAATTTTCCGCCAAAGATGTGAAGATGTCAAGATGACAAACACGATTCCTTCACGCCTACCGTGAGAAATGCCTTGAACGTTCATTACTACGGTTTGTCACGTCTATTAAAGTAAAACATTTTTAGAGAACGTGCCGGTATTTTGATCCGGATCATCAAACAGTTGGCCACAATTTTTTTGTCTTTGTGTATTATGGCATCTTGTCTCAAGTCGTAAATGCGATCTAGGATTGTGTTCCTTACCGGTGCTGGAATTCCGATGATCCTTCCCGCGACTGTCGCCCACCAGACCATCAGGTAGGAGTAGACTGCGATCCAGAGAATGCTGCCAACGAACGTGATCACGAAGAACTTGCGCTCTAAAGCAGAAAATACGTATTAATCAATTACATTTGAGTTACTTAACTTCAATAAGACGAGAAGCGGAAAGATATTATTAAATTACATTTATTGTATTACTATAACCACAAAATTTTAATCTTAAGTTACTTTTATAACTTCATATAATTTTACTGCTACTTTGTTAAGATAGGTTGAGCTACGAACGTGATAAAATGTGCGGTATGTACACGTTGAACTTCGTACAAACGCAACGCTATTCAACTAAAGGTTGAACAAGGAAAATATGAAAAGTTCCGAATTTGTCTACAGCTGATATCCATGGGAGCTGCTCAGCATCTGTGTGCGCCGAATCAGCCAATCAGAGGCCTTTCCTATGCTCTTAAGAGCGCCCCTGTTGATTGGCTGTTTAATGTCACGTGATATGAGAGAAAGTTGAAGGGAGAAGGCATTGCCACAAGCACCAGTAAATTATAAAAGCATAAGAGAGCTGCAGAAAGCATGGAACTCAAAAAAAGAAAATTAATAGTGATTATATATATTTCTCATTTGTTTTAGAGGATACTTTTGATATTGCAAAGGTATGAAAATATTATAATGTACCAGCATAATTAATTTCTCCTCATTTGTTCTCTCACGTCGTCTCCTTGCCAGTTTACCTCAGTTGAAGAAGAACAACTGAGTCCACTAAGAGGAGAGGTTTCGGCGCACACAGAATGTTCTTTGCGTACTCAGTAAACCGTTTCCTTGTTCTACCTCTAGTTATACTTTCATTGGTACAAACGGAAGAGATGGTTTCTTTATATTGAGCGTATTGGAAGTCTAATATTATAGAAAATGGAATGAATGTATCTTGTAGAAGGTAACTCTTATGAAGTATACTAAGTAATATAATTTAGAACTGTTATTAAATAGATTTACAGAGAATGCAAATGAATGAATTTTTAGATGCAGCTCTTTGACTTTTAAGTATACTAAGTATATTAAAATAGAACTGTCATGAAGTAGTATGTAATAGTATTTATAGTAAGGTAACAAACTATTTCTATTATCTTAGTTAATCTAACTAATCAACTATGTAATAAATTAACTATAACTCACTTGACGGGTTCTTCGTATCCGGCAGCGTGATGTACAACGGCGCCATGATGGGGAACGACACGAGATACACGACGATCTTCTTCCACCCGCCGCTGGCCGGGAACGACATATCAATCGGCTCCTCCTCGCCCTCGTCGTCAACATCCTCACCACCGTTAGCAGGGACCGCCGGCCCGTTCACGACAGCCACGTCCGTCTGCTTGACCGGCGTGCCGTCCTCAGCCACTGCGGTCGTGTCCGCCCCGTTTGCCGCCTCGTGCGCGGCCACCGCGGCTGCTTCCGTCTCCTGCAGGTGGTTCTTGAGCTGGCTGATGCCGCCGGTGGTCGGGTCCTCGCCGATCATGGTGACTGCAAAGACGTCTGGGGTAAATGGGAGAGAGAAGGAGAGACAAAGAGAAGAAAGAGTGGAGAGAGACAGAGGGTTGTGGTTAAAATAAACACACTCAGTGCAGCGGGTTATATAATGATATGGACATTATGGCTGTCCAAATGATAAAGAGTTATCTAGCCAAAATTGTAACTCTTCAGAAAGCCAACAAATACTGTGTAACATATGTTTATGCTCCGTACTGGTACTTTAAAAGTACATAAGCGGTTAAGGACTCTTTTGAATGCTTATTTCAAGCTCTTTGTGGAATTGAAAACAAGCAGATTTGGCACCTATTGCTTTTTATCATTTGGACAGCCGATTACTAAAATGCTTAATTTTAGTAATGTTTCAGTGTTACAAGGGTGGGGTCATAAAATAACAATCCGTCCTCTTCTACCACTGACACAAATTTACACTACTCCTCGGTGCATATAGAGTGTCTACCAGTGGGGTACATTGTCTCTCTTTTAGAGCCTCTTTAGTGGCATTTTAGTGCTTTTGTGTGTAGCTCTGAATGCGAAAAGGCAGCAGGGGACAAAATTGTCACGATTTATCATACTGGAAATGGAGACTCACAAATGCAGTGCAAAACAATATTAAGTATTTTCATTACAAACCATGTCATAATTTCATTAAATGCATGTTACATAAGAACTTAAAGACTCCATTTGCAAAAATAGTTGAAACGACTCCTTTTATTTTGTGACTTTTCCCCCTTACAGTTGTGTTTTCTGCAGCATGAAAAGCAATGAAGTAGCTGAGAGCAAAAGGGATTTAAGAAGACTTTTTGGCCGAAACATAAATTCTGATTTGCAAAGACTTGTCTTCTCTTCCCCCGGGAAGAAATTACAGAAAATGGGAGGAAATCCTTGTAATGCTATTATCATGATTTCTTGACTCAAACTTTTACTTTGCAAAGGCCCAACACTGTACTCTAAAATGGACCAAGGAATAACTTGGCAATGTTCAATATGTATTAAGATTAGTTTACACATAAAAATAGTCCTAAATGAGGCATTAATAGCGTACAAGGTTAAACAGCTTTTGTGATGCTAACTAAATTGACAGAAAGTGTAATATTCAGGGTTTGCAAATTTACAGAAAATAGAAGGAAATCCTTGTAATGCTATTATCACGAATTTTTAACTCAAACTTTTACTTTTGCAAAGGCCCCAACACTGTACTCTAAAATGGACCGGAGATGTTCAATATATATTAGGATTAGTTTACACATAAAAATTAGTCTTAAATGCTACATAAATAGCGTACAGGGTTAAAAGGCTTTTGTGATGCTAACTAAATTGACAGAAAGTGTCATATTCAGGGGTTTGCGAGTCCATTTATTGAGGGTAGAGGAGGATGGGATAGTTAGGTTATGACAACATCAAATTTGGGGTATAAACCAGAGTGCGGGGGCTAAGAATTCCATGGGCATTATATCAAAGCAACTATGATAATATGCCTATGAAAAGGGATACTCTTAAAAATTGGGGGCAGGGCGCAAATAGTGGTTAAACAATCATATATAAAGCAGAAAAAAAAGAAACTAAACATAACGGTAGTACAAATAATTTCAGGGTTGCCATTTTATACCCACAACAAAGAAATGTGGCAACCCTTCGTGTGACAGTCACAAACAAACCCACCGACATAATGTGTTAGTTTCTGTTACAGAACTCAACATAATGGAACAACATAATGACAAACTGGTTAAAAAATAATGATAATAAATACTCCTGGGGGGTGATTCGAACCTGCTTTTCCTTGAGCGTTCAACGGTTTCAGCTCTTCGCCGGCACACTCACTCAGCTGGCTCTGTTGGCGTTTGGGCTTCTCTGAAATTAGCAAGTTAAGGGGGAAATAAAGGGAAAAAATGAAACGAAAATGGTAACAAATCATAATGTAAAACGGAATTGTATAACTTGTCTTCCATACCAAAACTAAAGGATTAAAATGAACTTAAACATGTTTTGGGGATTCCCTTTCCACATGATGTTCTTAAGACTAGTTTTGTGCTCACTGAGTATTCCCGGGTTGATGGTTTCGTTCATGAGGTGGAAGAGTCCCTTTCGGTTCTGCGCGGCACGGAGGGTTACGCCGCGGACCTTGTCGTCGCGTTCCTGGAAGGAAGAAAGAGAGAAAAGAGAAGAGAATGATGTTAAGTTCACTACAAGATCATATGGTTCAATCTAAACAAGCATTGGCAAGAATAATTACATTTGAAAAGTAATTCATAACATTTTCACAGAAGATGTAATTCTAGAAGTAATATTTGTGTAATTCTATGTCATTGTAATTCCTAGAATTACGTAATTCTTGATTTATCTTCTAACAAATGCAATTGTAATTGAAATTCTTGTAAAATTCATTTAATTTCCCAAAGCTTGACTCTAAACTTTTAAAAGTAACAAACGTTCAATGACCTGCAGTAA
The DNA here is from genome assembly GCA_900659605.1 of Tisbe holothuriae. NCBI lineage: Eukaryota > Metazoa > Arthropoda > Copepoda > Harpacticoida > Tisbidae > Tisbe > Tisbe holothuriae. The sequence goes on along the minus strand of LR138443.1, from coordinate 14,968 downwards.
GGATTTTCCCAGACAGGCATTTTCCCATATTTCTTTGCGTTTCTGCAGTCTTTTTTTTTACTTTTTGCAGCCTTGCTTGTGAGCATGAATGAAGTTGCCATATGTATCAGTGATCCAAATCAATATATATCTTACTACCCGGCTAAAACGACCCAACATTGAACGAAAGAAAAGAAACACGTGTTACTAAAGTACTCAAGTGCTATACGAATACACAAATCCATTAAAATTACAAGATAGTGCAATTATTCTACTTTTAAAAGTCCTTCCCGGATGCCAGCACACAATCCAACATTACCATAAACCATTGGACCGGCACAAGAGCGGAAAGAAAGTCTAAAAAGATACCTCAAAATGGCCAAAGAATAAAGAAGAAGAAGAAGGCCGAGCTAAATCTTTTTTCTCTCAAGCCATAGGCCTCAATTTCTAACCAGAAAGGCATTCAGATGCAAATTTTCCGCCCAAAATATATCCTTCTCTCTCTCACTCTGTGTGAATTTTATGAGAGTATGGGGCCTTCTTCTGCAAGCACGGTCCAAGACGATATCGCAAGGTCTCTAAAATGAAGATAGGGGCAAACGGAATGAAACAAGGATACACCAGGGATGCCAAATATAACTAAGGAATTGAAGGCAAAGTGAAAAAGTTGGTAGACCTTGCTATTGATGTTCATGTAGATGCAGGACTTTATGTGATAAATTTAATAATGTTTTAATAATATAAATATACACTGCAAGTGTTTAAAGAGGCAAAATAAGTCCTTAAACTGGTTTTGTTCTGCACCAGAGTATTTAAATACGATTCTCGGCAAATCCAACCTTTCCAGGCTTTGGGAATAAACATGGCATTATTTTGACTGTAGGGGAAAAAGTGAGTGAGGTGAAGGGGTGTCACAAATTCAGGGTTGCCACTTAATACAAATAGACTGTACAGCGACACTATTACTATGGTATAAAAGCTGCTCGTTCTAGCCCTAAATGCCAACCCTAAAAGTCCCCTACCATATTTTTTCCCATCCTCTCTCCCGAGGATTGTATATGAATAAAAGAAGAAAAAACACTCTTGGCGTGAAAGCTTCGCACGGAATAAAAATGGAAAACAGCACTCCCGCTACTTTGTGCCATATATATTTTTGTTCTTTAAAATGGATTGAGCACATTCAGTACTTTACATAATCACATTATGACTTCAATAACTGAAGATAAATTCAATGAACGGTTAATTTTGTTTGACTGTCCTTATTTTATAGAACTGGTACATGTATTGACTAGAAAAGAGTCTAATTTATTGATAACGTTATTCTTTTAGTGTGCATTTCTTTTTACAAATGTCATGCACTGCTCATCATATTTTCATACGAATTTGAAACACAAAAAACTGTATAAAAGTAGAGTTTGAAGTTTCCTCTTCTTTAAAGAAATTAAGGTTCATAAAATAGCTGCAAAGTGAGATTCTTTTAAATGTCAGCACTTGAACAATTAGTAGTTAAATGAAACATAATACCAGATATTAAGAACGAAATGAATGAAGTAAATCCATTCATTGCTCTGCGGAGCAAATTGCCAGGTATCAAATTTCCAACTAATATAGGGAGTACTTTCTCATTCTTATAACTAATAATGCAAGAATTCGATAGATTCCCGATATATCTATCATACTAAACTGTCAAAGCAACTTGAAATATGCGTATTTTTAACAGTCTCTAAAGCTAAAACCGCGTCAGAGCAATCCCCCTATTTCCACAAATAAAAGTAAACATGCACAATGAGAAACGGATTTCTTTTCCTCATTCGTATATATTCCGAATATACACACGTGTGGAAATTTTGATGGAAGAGGCTTTTTGGTCTTGCTTTCAAATATGTGTTTGGTATATATTTTACTCTTTCTTCTAGGTCTCGTTGGCTGCCTATCGATGCATGAAGACCCCGAAGTAAGGAAGTAAGAAAGGAAGCGAGCGCACACTCACGGCCGTAAATCAAAACCCAAAGTCAACTAACCATGTGCGGTATAAGAAGACAATACTTGCAATTTAAAGGAGGAATCTACAAGATAATGATAGTCCAAGATAATAGTAAACCGGTACTATGAGGAACGCTATTTAACATAAAAAATAGTTACATATTTTTAAGCCAGATGGCAGTGCTCGGAACACAGTTCTTAGTTGTCTCAGCCGGCTCAGCTTATAACACAAACCAGCTTGCACGCCACCTACCTTTAAAAATTGTACCTGTTTTCTGCCTTATATTGCGTTCCTCATTGGAAAAATATCCATAAATAATCTAAAATTGTCAAATTAAAAGTACTGCATTGCCATCCTCGTACATACGTCAATTTCAATAGACTGATCATCCTCATCCAGCACAGTGATTTCTTTATACAATGTCCATATTAGAACCCACTGTGCAAGGCCCTCGAGCCGCCTTCGTCTACTCCATTGTAATGCGAGCTCATCACACGGCTGACTTTGCAAGTTCTTTTCTTTCTTTTCTCCTCTCGCTCCGTCCGACATCCATGGTTTTGATGGAGTGGTGTCACTGACTGCAGGCGACACATCAGATCAGGGTTGCCAGTTTCTTCAAGTTGAGCAGGAAATTAACATTACAATGCAAGATTTTTGAGCTCTAGGAGATTTAGCAAATTACCGAGTAGAATGAAACAAAAAGATTCAATTATTTCTTCATAAAAGATTAAAACTCAATGTTACGAGTTCTTAATCTAATATTTATGCAAGTTTTATGAATGTGTCAACCCTACTGCACCCTTTTCCACTGACATTGAATAAATTGAAAAGCATCATTGCTGCTCCTGGCATGAAAGGTTGTCATTGAATTCATTTTCGTACAATGAAATTGGGTGCTTCTTCACGGCTCTCGTTAGCCCGCCTTTTCTAAAAGAGTACACTTATTTTGTCAGACTAATGAAAAGGGTCAATACATTTGTAAGAGAGGATCATAAAAGGGCTGACGAAGCACTTGCCGACTCTTACAAAAGCTGAGAACATAACAAAGGCCTAACAGTCGCATTTGCAACTATAGAAACCTAAAGAAATTCCATCTTATGCAACTGCAAGAGTTACGCATTAATGAGAAGATTCCTTTTCCCTGAGAGTTGAGAGTACATCTCCTCGGAGGAGGCCATTTGTTCTGGCAGGAGTTCCGGATATCGGTCTCCTTCTTGCAACGGAACACAGACTTTTACATCTCAGAGGTGGGTTTTTGAAAAATGTTGTTAATTGCATTGGATGCAAATATATGTTAAAAAGACAATATTAAATAAAGACGTGGCTTACATGATACGATATTACTTAAACAATTTTTCTCAATTTTTATAACAGAAAGTCAGTCTAGGGCAGCTTGAGTTCACCAACATAAACTTCGTTATCCGATTTGGTTATGCACTTATACGCCATAATATGCATTCCTCGTAATGCACTCGACTCACGTCTGTAACGCTCGATTACATTCCATCCTTGCCAACATTATTCATGACTGAGGAGTCATAATTTTCGCAAGAGAGTCGGTTAATGGCTCATTGAAGAAGAAGAAGAAGAAATGTAATAATGTAGCTCTTAGAACATACAAATTACCGTGTTTCGGGAATGTTGGAAGCACTCTCTCCTGGCATATAGGGATGATATGGACGAGCTTAATCTATATAATACACTTTTATGTGAACAGTTCACCAACTAAATGCCCCGTTACATGTGTAACAATAACTTATCATAAATAAAATATTATGTATGCTACAATAATGTATTATGGTTTAATAAAGTTTCAACCCTACAGAGAACCATTTTAGAAGAGAAATAGAGGTCATTTAGAAAAAGATAAAAAGTTGGAGAGAGGAGGAAAGAGATTTCACTTGAGAGAGTGCAAGAGAGAAAAAGAGTGGCCAAGGAGCCCTTTTTTAATTCTTTCTTCATGATGTGTCTTATTTGCGGTATTTCAAGGCCGTAACATTTACTACAAATGGTTCAAGCAGGACAACAATACATTTGCAATTACTTTGCTAGAGAAATCAAATGTAATTCGTTACTTTTAAAAATTGCTTCTATAATTAGCAAATTCTTGTTACACATTTATGTACTGCGAATGGTAATTTTCAAGATTAATATTTTGATAATAATTAATTTAGCTGTAAAAAAACGAATATCATTACTTGTACTGTACTGTACATTACAGATTTAGTTACTTTTAAACATTACTAGAAATATACTTGCTGCTGTTTAGCACTGAGCAAAATAAAGGCCTATCTTGACCTTTTTGTTTTGTTGCTCTCAAGTCCATTGAAACGGAAGAAGGAATAAAATAATCCCGGGACGCAAAAAGCACTTTAGTAATGAAAACAAAACGCGCTTTTTTGTCCTCGTCGTCGTCTTGAGCGATGACAAGAAAGAAAGAACTAAAACCTTTTATTTTCTTATTTCGTCCGAAAAGTCCGTCAGGGTAAAATGCGGATATTGGACGAGGCAGTTTCAAAAATTACACTAACCTTTTAGTACAATGGTAACACTACTTAATAAATTGGACGATTTAAACAGTCCTCTTTAACAAAGTTCTCAGCCATCTGGACCCATTTCTTGTGACTTTTTAAAAATTTGCTATGCATCCCTCTTTATACATTTTAGGGCACTACCTTTTCAGGTTCATTGCAATAACACGCCACAAGGGCAAGTCCATGAGGGACTATGTCAGCTTTTTGG
>LR138442.1:3376-18468 GCA_900659605.1 Tisbe holothuriae | reverse complement strand
TGGGGTCCCCCCCCCCCCCCCTAGAATTTTCGATTTTTCGGGGTACCCCCCCCCCTTGGAATCTCGACCGTTTCCATGGAATAAATATTCAATTCTTCGTACAAAAATTATCGACTAAATGAAGTTCTTCTTTACGATTTCTCGCAATTCTGTGCTTCACTTGGATTACAACGCTTTTGGGCTCCTCCAAAAACCAAAGCTCATTTTTGGTCCCGTCGCAGCCTTCCTAATGTGCGTCCCTTCGGCCGAAGAGAGTCCAAAGGGGAAAACTCATAGACAGTAATAGAAACTAAGTCTATGGGAAAACTGGATGGAGAAGAAAGAAGGAAGAAGAGAAAGAACATCGAACTAAGACAAGTTCTATGAGAAAGAAAGAAAGAAAAACAGGAGAGCTAGCCGCCGAGTGGCGCTGACGGACTCGTTGGCTCCACTGCTCAGCTCAGCAGTGCAAGAACGAGGAAGAAGAAGAAGGAGTGAAAGAAAGAAGGAAAGAAGAAAAGGCAAAAACGAAGCGACAGAAAGAAAGAAATCCAGACTCGAGAGAAAGAAAGTCCGACAGAAAGTAACAAAGAGTGCTGGGAAAAAACCCTTCGAGCTCCGAACAAAGGCCCATTGGTGAGCAAGGCCCCTCCGAAGAAAGAGGTTCCAAGAAGCAGTTTGCACCGCTTCCAGTACCCATCCAGTGCAAGTGGACTCGGTGGAAGCCCCGACCGAACCCAGGGAGGGAGTGAGTGAGTGAGTGAGGTATTGAGGGAGCCACTCCGACAAGTGGATAGTTTCCATGGAAGGATCGATCGAGTGACGGGAGAAGTGGAAGAAAAAGGTCGACGACTTCAAGCAACCACCAAGGGTTGGAAAAATAGCCCTCGCCCTCCAGGGGAACCCTTTTATTTGGGTCCTCGAGAGCTCTCTCGATCCACCCGTCTGGCGTCTGGCGTCTGTTGCCGGCCAGTGCACTAGTGGGCTCCAGATATAGATCCGGGTCTTTCTTTGGACCTCCGATCGATCGCGAATCCTCCTCGGTCCCCCTCAATCCTCCTCTTTCTCCGGCCTCTCGGAGAGATCGACCGATCGACCGATCGACCGCTACCGGGCGCCGGGCGCCGGGCTCTGCATGGGGACATCGACAGCTCGACAGTGAGAGCAGAGACGTCTCTCTGGTGAGAGCGAGGACAGGAGCGAAAGTGCAAAAGTGCCAAAGTGGGTGTGCACAGGTGAGCAGGAGAGAAAGCGAGAGAGAGAGAGAGAGAAACTGGATCGGGAAACCAGGCCACAGTGGACAGCGAGGTCGCTGGAGCTTAAGAGTAGGCCTTCGTAGCCCGTAGGTAGCAAAGGACGAGACACAAGGACATATTGGAACTACATATATTTTCAGTTATACCATCAATGAGTTCACACATGATTCTATTTTGGAATTGGTCGTCATCTAGTACTCCATACCAACCATAACAACGATTCAGTATTTATTTCGGACTTTTTTGGCTTCTTATAAATATGATAATGCATATACGAACGTAGAGGAAGCTGTCCTTCAGAAAGATAGTGTGGTAGCTATACGAGGAAGAAAGCATTTGCTAATCTAAGAATAGTCTACATATCTGGTTGGGGTTTGAAGAAACCCCAAAGACAATTTAAATCCGTTACAACTTTAGTCTGCGGATTTACCTCTTGTAATTGGTGGGAGCTTATTTTTATTTTGGGAATTCCCACTACTGCTCCCAATTGGCTAACTATTTGCCTGTACAATTTATTTAGTAGTTTTTCTTTCTTCAACTCGCTCCTTCAGTCCAACGTCTATTGAATACGTTTCAGCCGCGAGTATGCATTAATCATCTTGAGGCCTTCTTCTCTCTAGCTAGCTCTAATCAAGTAAGTGAAGCGCTAACTCGTTTTTAAATGCTCGTCTCATGATCATTTGACGGTTTCCTGTTTGGTCAGCTGACAGAAACAATGATTCGTCGCTTTTCCCCTCTAAGTCACATGATCAGACAAAGCCACAGTCATCCGCTTGTCGTTCGACGAGATCACTTCTTCTTCCGCCGGTTGGATGGCTGGGTCTAGGGGGAGTTTTTAACACTACTTAGTATCATCTTCGTGTGGAGCGCAAGCTTTTAAGAAACGCCCCCTTGTCCCAATCGTGTCATATTGCTTGACAATAACGAATTGAAACATCCAGCAGTGATCAACGCCTTCCATGAACCCCTGGCCAGGCGACGTATTCCGAGCAGCGAAATATATTAATATGCTGAGGTTTCTTAGTTATATAATGTTGCCCAGCAGACAATATGCATGCATAGTTACTATATTTTTTGCCAATCTTGCAGTAACCTTTTAAGCACATGCGTGCAACTCTTTATGCAATACTGTCGTTTGGAGTCTGCTTAAACCGTCGTTAGTTGGAACATGATATCTGCTAAGAGATATTCGCCTAGCATTTAATGTGTCATGGCTTGTAAAAGTGACACATGCAATACAAAAGAGAATAGAATATTCCTTATTTCATTGCACCTATAACAATTGCGGCGCAATAGAGCATCCTCTATGTTGTTGTTCCGTCTGTAGACAAAGAGGAAACTCTTTGGGAAGATCGAGAAAGGCGAAACGAGAGAGCGAGTCTCGCTCGCTTCTTCAGTCGCTGATCTCTGATCCGATGGGAAACTTGAGACGTAGGGAAGAGTGACACTTGAAAAAAAGCGATCCAGACAAACAAGCGCATCTTGACGATAAGTACGAGGAAGGGACACATAATTTTGAAGTTTGCCATTTCAGTGATTGACCGCCAGATGAACGGAGTGCAATAAAGATGTCTTCATACCGAAGCGCCCTGCTTGGGGGTATCCTTGCACTGGCCACGGTCTTCACAGTCCTTCCCGATTGCACCGAAGGACTGACGCAATTTCAGTCCAATGGGGACCTGACGCAGATCATCGACGTCTATGCTGACGCAGATGGCCACACACGCGCAAAACGCGACACCAACGAGGAGCAATCTCTTCCGGATGAGGTCAAAGTGTCGGACCTCTCATCCTACTTCCCCTTGAACAACTCACACCTGCATCTGATGGTGCATTGGCCCGGGGCCGGCTCCGACGTCATGTTTTGCCTGGCCAGGGACACCGAGATGAAGCCCGGCGCCACGTCCAGGTTCTTCATGTCCAAGGACAACGGCAAGACGTTCTCGGACGAGAGTGGTCGCCTACGCATCCCAGCCGACACCATCAATGGCAATCCTGAAATGAATGCGACCATTACAAAGTTCTACCAGCATCCGCTGAGCAGCTGCAGCTACGTGTTCGCCGACACTGTGCACCGGTACATTTTCACAAGCACTGACTGCGGTCGGTCGTTCACGCCGCACAAGCTGGAGGCGTCCCCAGAGTACGTGGAGTTTGACAAGAGCAAGGAGACGGTGTTCCTGGTGCACGACCTGGCCGATGACGAGAAGAAGTTGTACGTGACCAAGAACTTTGGCGAGACGTTCAGCAATGTGCAGAGCTACGTCAAGGCATTTTTCTTCGAGGATTTGGGTTCCCAGGATAAGTCCGTGCTCTATGTGCAGAGGCTTGAGCCGGACAATACGACCACTATCCTGTCTTCGACCAACTTCTTTGAAAGACAGGTAAATAAAATTGCTTCTTTTATGCGTTTTATGTATTTTAATTTCCTTTTATATATGTTAGCTCGACACTCACGTGATTTACACCCGCTGCAAGGAGTTTGAGCTCCGCAACGGCTTCATGTTTGTGACTCGCGACAACTCGGGCGATGGCCGTGCCGGCGAGCTTGAGCTGCTCGTCTCCATGGGCGGCAGTCGCTTCGCCGTCGCCACCTTCACCAACGCCCTTCCCACGCTCGACTTCCACGTCATCGACGCCACCAAGGAGGGCCAGGTCATGATCGTCGTCAATCACGGAGAAGCGCTTTCCAACGTGTACACGTCAGTCAAGATCACGCCGTATATCGTCGAGTTCTCCGTGTCGCTGGAGCGAGTGATGTATTACAACCCGCGGGTGACCTGGCACGACTCTTGGCTGTCGGACACTGCCGGTGAGCAGCCGTTTGCCGACGTGTACAAGGTGCAGGGGTTGAGGGGCATTTATGTCGCCAGTCAAATCAAGGAAAAGTCTATGACCAAATCGGAAATTGAACCCGAGGATCTTGTATCTCTCATTACCTTTGACCAAGGGGCGATCTGGAGTCCCATTCAAGGTCCTGAAACAGATGAAGAAGGCTATCCATTTCCCAAGTGCAAGGCAGGCACCAAGTGTTCCTTGCATGTCTCGCAGCAGCTGAGCAAGCGCTTCCCCTCCACCAGGTCCATTCCTCTGCTGAGCAGTAAAAGCGCCGTGGGCATCGTCATGGCCACTGGCAACATGGGCGATAGCCTGAAGCAGCGCTCAAACGTGTTTATGAGCGCGGATGCGGGTCTGAGCTGGCACCAGGTCCTCAAGGGTTCGTACTACTTCAACATGGGGGATCACGGCGGTATCCTGGTGGCTGTCAAGTACTTCAAGACCGAGGGCCCGACCAACGAGCTGTTGTACTCGACCAATGACGGCATCAAGTGGGACAAGCTAAAGTTCCACGACAAGCCGCTGCGCATCTTTGGTCTGCTCACTGAGCCCGGAGAGAACACGACCACGTTTACCATGTTTGGCACGGCGCATGACCGCACGCGCGGCATTGACTGGATCATCGTGACTGTGGACCTGCGCGATGTCTTTGACCGAACCTGCACGGAGGATGATTACAAACGCTGGTCTCCGTCTGACGGAACTCACGGCAAGCATCGGAATTGCATCCTCGGCCGGAAAGAGGTTTACGAGCGCCGGGCCGTCAACACGAATTGCTACAATGGGCTCAGATACGAGCGTGTTGTGGCGGTGGAGAACTGTGCGTGCGACCGGACGGACTACATCTGCGACTTTGGCTTCAAGAAGGGCGATGACGAGGGCTGGATCAAGAACTGCATCTATGACAGTAAGTACTCGCACGACCCTTACGTGCCGCCGGCCAAATGCCCGCCCGGCACCACGTTCAACCGAACGAGCGGGTACATCAAGATGCGCGGGGACTCCTGTGTGGAGGGCAAGGCCAGCATCTACGAACCACTGGAGGTCCCCTGCCCACTTCGCGAGGAGAGCGAGTTCCTGCTCGTCTCCCAGCGCAAGTCGCTCTTCCGGATGAACCTCCGAAACGTGACCGAAATCGAAGAGATCAAATTCGACGTGGCGCAGAACGTCATCAGCCTCGATTTCGACATGGAAGACAATTGCGTCATGTTCGCGGACATTGATCTGGACAAGATCTTCGTGCAGTGTCTGAATGGATCAGAGGCCAGGGTTCTCGTCGAGAGCAACCTGGAGAGCGTGGAAGGCATGTCGTACGATTGGATCAGCAAGTCGCTCTACTTCGTGGATGGACTGCGCAAGACGATCGAGCTGGTGCGTGTGGATGTGCGTAACGAAGGGAGACTGCGGAAGACCATCCTGCACGGGAAGGTGCTGGGCAAGCCGCGCGGCGTTGCAGTGCACCCTCTGCAGGGATATCTCTTCTTCTCAGACTGGAATGAGGCGAACCCGATCATTGGCCGGGCTAATATGGATGGGTCAAATGTGCAGACGCTGCACAGCCGGCCCAACGTCCAGTGGCCCAACGGTCTCGCGGTTGATTTCATTGCACACAGGATCTACTGGGTGGAAGCTCAGAAAGATTTCATTGCCAGCAGCGACCTCGATGGGAGCAACTTCAAGAGAGTGATTGAGCACAACAACTACATGAAGCACCCTTTCGCCGTCGGAGTCTACAAGGTAATATGACCTTTTTCAGTTTATAGCCCCAACGCAACCATTAAACATCTTTTTGCAGGAATTGATGTACTGGGACGACTGGCACACGAAGAGTGTGTACGTGGCTGACAAGAACTCTGGCAAGGGCCTCATGCCGCTCATCACTCGCATGGACGGGGCCATGGACCTCAAGGTGTTCAGCTCGTACCACAGGTCCGGCAACAACTCGTGCTCATCCAAGCCGTGTTCTCACCTCTGCACCCCTCTGCCCGATAATAAGTACCAGTGCCTGTGTCCTGATGGTAAGAAGACCAAAACGTCACAATCATGCTTCACGTATTACGAACTATTTCCACTTCAGGTATGAAATCCGAGGACCACAAATGCAAGTGTCCTGATGGCAGTCTGCCTGATGCCACGCTGAGGTGTAACCAGACCAACGGCAGCTGTCAGCCCAACGAGTTTACTTGTGCAAACAACTATTGCGTACCAGAGCTCTGGAAGTGCGATGGAGACGACGATTGCGGAGGTGAGTTTAATACATTCTTGATCTTAGCAAAATTTAACCTCCCTTCACTCTTCTCCAGATAACAGCGACGAGAGCGACTGCATCCAGGACGAGTGTAAAGAGTTCCAGTTCCAGTGCAACAATCGCAAGTGCATCCCCAACAACTGGCGCTGCGACTTTGACGACGACTGCGGGGACGGGTCCGACGAGACCGTTTGCGACAACAGGGTGTGCACAAAGGACCAGTTCAAGTGTGATAACGGACAGTGCATCTCAAAGTAAGTCTAGGACTAGAACAGAGATAGAGCAAAACATGACCTGTAGTTTGTTGGACAGGGTACTCTGTGCTCCAGTGGCAAATAACGTACCTTAATTAATTGAATTTTTTTTCTCCAGGAAATGGCAATGTGACCTTGAGAAGGACTGCCAGGACGGATCCGATGAGAAGAACTGCACTGCGGTGCCGACAGACTGCAAAGATGACGAGTTCCACTGTCCTGAGGGTGGGCAGTGTCTGCCCAACTCGTGGAAATGTGACGGGGACAAGTAAGGAGAATTGAAAACTGGATAACAAGATCTGTAAATGACTTGATTTGCCTCGTAGTGATTGCCCTGGCGGCTCTGACGAGTCCAACTGCGACAGCCAGACCTGCAAAGACTGGCAGTTCACCTGCGACAGCGGCTTGTGCATCTTCAAGAGCTGGCGGTGCGACAATGAGACGGACTGCGCCGACGGCAGCGACGAGGTCAACTGCGAGGACGTGGTCAGAGAGGACGAGCCCGGCCCGCTGACCCCTTCCGAACTCCCCGTTCCGGTCTTCCCCAAGGGCCAGTGCAACGAGTGGATGTTCAAGTGCCAGAACGAGCAGTGCATCCCGTTCTGGTGGAAGTGTGACGGAACCCCCGATTGTCAGGATGATTCGGATGAGCTGGAGTGCAGCGATGATGCGGCCGGAGGAGGAGGCGACGACGGAGGTTCGAGTCGACAGTGGCCGCCGGAGCAGAAGCCGGAGCATCAAGGTAAGTAAGGCAGAAAAAAAGGCTCGTTGACATAAATTTCTCTAAAATCACTCAATAAATGTTATAAAGGAAAATTTCCAAACTCAACTGTCTATTAAATATAACTATTTTACTTCAAAGTTTTCCTACTAGATTTCATAAGGGTACGGTAAATAACTAAATTGGTTTGTTGTTGTTTTTGCCAATACCTCATTCAAAATTCCATGTAACTTTGCAGTCTGTAATATCATATGCTGTAGGATCAACTTTCTGTTTTTATCCAGAATGTGGAGAGAACCAGTTTGAGTGTAGTGCCGGCGAGTGCATTTACCTCGCCTGGCTATGCGACGGAGCCAAAGACTGCGCCAACGGGGAGGACGAAAATGCGGTTGTTTGCGCTGGCAGGGAGAAATGCACGCACGACCAGTTCCGTTGCGTGCGGTCCGGCGAGTGTGTCGACTACAGCAGGATGTGCAACAATGCGCTAGACTGCATGGGTAAGTTTGTTAAAAATTTGGGGTTAAACACGACTTTTATTTTTTCTACTTGCCCTTTCCAGATGGCAGCGATGAAGTTGAATGCGACAGTCCGATTCCCGTTGTGGCGCCCAACGACTGCCCGCCTGGAATGCAGTCTTGTGACGAGAATATTTGCTACCCTGCGAGCAAAGTGTGCGACGGTCACCGGGACTGCTACGACGGATCGGATGAGAGGGCCTGCGACGAGCGCGCGGGGTCAGCCATGTTGGGGCTGAGCGTTCTGCGCGTGCGTGAGTACGAGACGACGGCGACCACCATCCGTGTGGATTGGGCGCTTGCTGGAAACGTGTCGACCAAAGGCATGTCTTATCGATTGAGTTATGCCGTCGTTCCAACAGATCACTGGATTGCTACAGGTAAATGTCCATTTTCAGATTATCTTGAAATTTTCTTTATTTTTATAATCTCCTTTCAGAGTGGATGCCCATCACGAACTTCACTTACGTGTTCCGTCAGCTGCAGCCGTACACTAATTATAACCTCACGTTGAGCTTGAAATCGGCGGACGGCACGGTCACTCCCAGTAACATGTTTGCTCTACATCGTACATTGACTGCCAGGCCAGAGAAGCCAGCCATTACAGAGGTCATTCAATTGGATGAGAAGATTAAGGTATGGGCAGTCGCGATATCAGTATTGGAAAGAAATCTTACTAATTTCATAACCCTTGATAGGTCACTTGGGTGCAGCCTCACAAAATGAACGGCGAGCTCCTTGAATACATTGTGTTCATGAGCCCTCCTGAGCGCGAGTGGGAAGTTAAGCCAGAGGCCGGAAACGCGATCCTCATCAACGCCATCTTCAAACCGGGCGTCAATTACACGTTTACAGTGACTGCCGTCAACAATCACTTCCACGGGGACAAGTCCGCGCCAGCGTTCCACGTCTACACCGATAGCTCGTCTCCCAAGCAGATTGACACACTCAACGTGCTCAACTACAACAAGGACTCCGTGACTCTCGATTGGTCGCCGGTTTCCGGTGCGAGCCAGTACCATATCAATGTCAAGTCCGCCAACCCGATTGAGGATATGCAGACCGGGGTCAAGGACCAATATGTCAAGGGCAAAACAAAGGCCACAGTCATGCAGCTGAGCCCGGACACCAAGTACACGTTCTCTGTGAGCGCCATGCGCGGGGAAGTCGAGGGACATCCGAAACGTGTCATGGTGTCCACGAATGGAAAGGCCCTCCCTAAGCCGTCCATAACAGACGCAGGGCTAACCCCGGATAAGGGCACCAGCGTGAAGATCGCCTGGGAATTGCCGGCGGACGACAAGCGCAGCAACCAGGAATGGACCTACGGGATTTTCTACGGAACGAACTCGTTTGACGTGCTTAGCAATGGGGCCAAGAAGATTGTGACTGGAGAGAAGAGCACTACCATCGATGGTCTGGTTGCATGCGAGAGCTACAGCTTCCTCGTGGCCATTGTCGGTCCTAAGAAGACCGGCCCGTTCGGTCCCGCATCGATGCCGTTCAGCGTGCGGACCAAGTCTGCTGCCGGAGCCGCCCCCAAGAACGTCCAGGCACACATTGCTGCAAAGAACGGCAAACTGACTCTGGAGACGACTTGGGATGCGTCGTGTCCCACGATGAGCACCCCAATGGGATACATGGTCTCCATCACAGATGAGCATGTGAAAAAGCCCGTTTTCATGAAGCTCAACAGCGTCATCAAGACTTCCGACATCAACTTGACCCTCTCCGAGCATGTCCGTTATGGCACGACGTACGAGATCTACGTCCAGGCAGCCGTAGAGGGCGCGATCCCGTCCAAAACCGTCACAACATACAGCACGCCAATCCCGACGCCCGTCCAGCTGACGCACCACCTGGCAAACGCGGAAGAGCTCCGACAAGCCGAGGACGACAATGCCTCGCCGGGACACCTCATCTACTGGGCGCCTCCCGAGCAGCTGCCCGCCTATCTGAGGCAGCAATCGTTCACATACAAGCTGTACCTGAGCCGCAACCACAACATGTCGCTGAACGAGAGCAAGGTGATTGATGTGGAGAAGCCGCCGTACCTGTTGCGCGACAGCGACCTGGAGCCGGGTCGTCGGTACTACGTCGCCGTGGCGCTGGTTGACAGTGAGGGCTACACGTCCCCGCTGTCGACGCTGACGTCGTTGGAGGTGCTCGTGCCGGACGAGGATATTGTCGTGAGTCCTCGCGGTGTGGCCGGGGTGGTCGTGCCCATGATTATTGTTGTGCTGGCGTTGGGGGCAGCGTTGGGATATTACGTGCATAAGAATAGGAGGATTACAAGGAACTTCCAGGTAAGAATTTATTACTAAAATTCACTGTGCTTTGACTTTTTACAACACTCTTTTGAGTATGGTGTAAATTAGCATACTAATATGAGTAATATATAATTATGCTTTTTTTCGTCCCAGGCCTTTGCCAGTCGCTACAGCCCCGCGTCCGGAGCCGCAATCCTCAACCAAGCGTCCCTGGACGAGGACGACGACTCCCCGATTATCCGAGGCTTCTCTGACGACGAGCCGCTCGTCATCACGTAGAAGAAGGTGAAGAAAACGTAAATTAGCCAAAGGCAACAACAGTCTGAAAATGTCGGAAGAAGAAATTCAACAGTGTGCTGAGGGATGGGAGGCAATGAGTTAAACTTATGATTTTTAACATGATGATGATGACATTAGTAGACGTAAGATGGTAAATAGCTGGAATATGTGATAAACTAAGCAGTGTTTGTGGGTTATGTTTCACGAGCATTATAATCTAAAAAGGACGTGCAAGGTTTGGGTTTTTAATATTTAACACTTCAAAAAAACTTTTCCACAAAGATAGGATTAATTTAATTTGGATTCCATTTTGTCGAGTATATGTTGATAAAAGGCTTGTGAACAAGAGGTTTTTATTTTGACTGATGTAAACTCAAGTTTCAGACGTTTTCATTTGCAACATGTTCTTATTTAAACGTTCGACCTGAAAACAATAAAACACTTATTTAAGATGATAATTCAAAGTTTTATTCTTATGATTAGATTTAGTACTCGATGGACAAAATTTAACAATTGATTTTAAAGATGTTATCTGACCGCCTAGTGATTGTAGTATAAAATGATATTCTCGTAAAATTATTTCATCGTAGTCCTCATTCAACAATTAAATATCACATCACGTATGCACATATCAATCGAACCGTTGGCCCCCTAATCTCGTCAAAACAGAGCTTCTTTCCCTCCTGGCAGCCGAAGCAGCCCATTCTTCAGCACCATGAGAAGAACGGAGACTTGCTCTGGAACCGCTGCGTGAACGTGTCACTGAAGCTGCGGAAGCGCTCAGTCGTGCCGACGTGGCCGCGAGACCTGAAAATGGAAGGAGCTCCGTGAGGAAAACAATACTAATTTAATTCGTTCTATTACCTTTCGACGACAACTACCGGCATCTGCACGAGCTGCAGTGGGCTGCGTCCGTCCTTGAGTGCCTGCGTCAGGTTGAGGATCTGTCCTCGCATCACGCTCATTTGCTTCTCGAACAGGTGGCGGTCAAAACCCTTGTCGGTCTGAAAATATATAAAAGTAACTATTTATTTAACGACGCTAGAGTAAAGAGTCTTCCAAAATTGATAGCTAGTTACAAAAAATCCTTATGCTAGTTAATAGTGGTACTGTACGAGCTTCATATACTTACTTTGAATAGGTTGTACAGCTCGTCGCACAAGTCCTGGACAACGTTCATATCTGACAGCTTGGGCAGGATCAGATCTCTCACTTCCTTGGAGAAGGGCTCCTTGGCGTACGGCAGCCACGCCCAATGATATGGATACGTCCGCCAGGAGTCGGGATGTTTGAAGGGGAAGGCGAGCCCGTTGTCGATGGCCGCGATCTCGATCGGGGGAGCAGAGACGACGTCCCACTGGAACACCATGTTTAAATAAGGATACTATTCAAAGAGAATGAAAAGCAAGCTCACCTCCGGGTCTTTTGCCGCTGCCGCTCCCCTACTGCCCTCAACATCGGGGCTTCTGTCATACTTGATGAGCCAGTTGTCGTTTCCTCTGTCCGTGTTCCGGATGATAAAGTCGAGGATGACGAGCTTCTGGAACTTGAAGAGGAAATCGACGCCAGTGGTGGACGGGAGCGGCTCGATGTCGAAGCGGCGCAAGTGGGCGTCAGCGTCCTTGTAGCCGGAAACAAACAGTTGGAAGGAACCAACCTGAAATAAATAGGAAGGAGTTGTTACCTCTAAGAAAATTGCAAAGAGAAATCAATACACAATACTGCATAACCTTGGTAATTACCTTAGGGGGTAAACCTATGCGGTGGAACCTGCGACCGACCTTTGGAAAGTGCTCAGATACTACCCTCTTGGCGCGTGCCTTTTCGCGATCTATGCGAAGATAGTTGAACGTTTCACTTGCTAGATGAACAACCTGAAAGAAATGGATGAAGCAAAGTTAGTAAATGATGTCTACTTTTGACTTTCCGGGGCATTCTAACCTTTGTCTTTGGTACGACATTGAGCCCCAGCTTTCCGTCCACCATGCTCGCCCCAGCCTCGCTCATGTAGCCTTGATTAGGAATGAGGCACGACCTCCCAAAGCAGCAGGGGCAGCAAAGGCGATGCATCCACTTTGTCCACTTTGGGTTCAGTCGCCCGTACGGCTCTTCATCCTTGGGCTTGAACACTCCGATGGTGCGACCCTCAGAGTCTTTGACAAAGTAGGAGCCGGAGGAGCCCTGGTAGATGCGCTCAGGGTAGATGCCGGCATCGATGGCAAGCTCGGTTTGACGAAGGACCTCCGTAAAAGCGGGGTCATCTGGAAATATAATTATAAAGAACATAAATTTTTGAAAATATGAGTCATAAGTTTTAACAGCTGCTAAAGTAAGTCGTAGCGTATGCTTGATTATTTTTACGATTTCATCCTTATAAAGACTCTCAAATGTTCTCTCACCTTGGAATTGGTTCGCCTCCATGTGTTCCATCTCATCGTAATTGCGCGCGGGTCGCAGTAACGGACGCACGATGCTTTTTGCCGCAGCAACCGCACCTGCGCCTCCCGCGGCCGCAACATGCCGCGGAGAAGAGGAAGCGGCGCCACCTGGGAGAAGAGCCTCATCGGAGCCGCCGGACGTGTAGGAACCAACAGAGTCCATGCGAGCTCGGCCTGAAACGAATAATCAGCATGACATTGCCTATCATGGAAGGAGGAAAATAACTCAACCGATTTTAGTCTTCGATAAAAGGTCTGCACGCTTCTCATGATTCTCACCTGACTCAATATCCTCTTGGGTCTGATTCTGATACGAAGGCACAATTTCCACCTCCACATGATCCAACGACAGCGGAGGTGCCCCAGAGAGAGAAGGCAAAGGGCCCGACGGGGCTCCCGAGGGCACCACACCCTCTATTGGAGGGGCCCCAGCCAGGGAGGTCATCGCATTGGGTGGAGGTCTCCGAATGGGAGACGTGGCCCCGGCGATCTCCGAGTAGGACTCGATGGTCTTAGCGTGGACGGCGCAAGGGTCGGGCTGGGGCTGAGCCTCGAGCTTTGGCTGCTGGTCCACGTCCACCAGGATGCCGTCCAGATCGCCAGACGAGGCCGTCGCCATCCTCGGACACTTCCGCGGATTGGAGTTGCTCGTGATTCTGTGGAACTCGGCCACTCGGTGCTTTCTGAAGAACTTTTCTCCAACCTTCTAATTTTTTCTTCCAAGGGCTGTTCCGGAGCTGGTTTGCTGGATGGGTTTATAGACTGGGTTAGGGCATCATTTTCGAATCCACTTCTGGGCCTCCAACGACACAAAGAAGTCTTTTTTCCCCAGGATTATGACGAAGAACAAGTTTGCTCGCTCTGGCTTTGCTGTCTGCTGTCAACTTTTGTGACAAGGAAAGAAGAAACGAACGCAAGCAAAGCGAACGAACGCCTTCCTTCGCTCCCTCACCTCGATAACAAGCAAGAAAGATGGCACAGGGAGAGTGCCGCTCAAAGGAAGGTGTTCTAGTTTTAATCTTAAGGGTTGTTGGCAGTACCGGCTTAATTAGATCTTGATTAAGCATTTAGAATAGGAATGAATGTAGTAACAATTCTAGTTAGCGCTCTATTAAAATTGCCTTTGTCTCCGAGTATCTCTAGCTTTCATTAAGTACAAACTGGCTGATCAGGCAGACGAGGAAGACAAGGTCAGACGGAAGATGGCAGAAAAACTAACGCAACCTCTGTATTGCGTATCGATTCTTAATAAGAATTTAACGGACCTTCTGTTACCAAAGTGAATGATGGCCTCTGGTGATGATGATATTACTTTCAAGGAGCTATTTCTAGTAAGATCTCATGAGACTCGTAGTAACAAATGAATGTTGTATAGATAAATAATTTTATAGCTCAATAGTCAATGCTAAAGATACTGAACTACGTAGTCAATACTCTAAAATATACAACTACAAACTTGATGCATTTTAGGTTTCTATTTTTGCCTTAACCTTAGATAAACAAATGTTTTATTTATCTAAGGCCTTAGGATGATGGAATGTACATATACATCGAAAGGGCAAACAAATTATAAAATGCCACTGCACCCTGGCCCCCGTCCAGCCATAGATATTCCTAGAACTTGAAGCAAGCTTCTCTATTCTTGTGTATGGTTGCATCAGGTTGTACAAGTTAATACAGTTCTCAGTGAACGTATTGGTTCCTATTAAAGGGCTAAAGAAGTAGCCTTCTTTAAGCTGCGCCTTTAACCCTTTAATTCTAATCTACTTTTTAAAAGGAGCAATCATATAATTTTGTTTATCATCACAAAAATAATTATTCTTTTTTACAGTGTAAATAAGCAAGCCTTGTATATAAGGTAAACTATGCAGCCTCTTCTCACTCTTGCGTTGTGCATAGACCAAAAGATTGCATGCATGTTTGTTAATACGTGCAAGCAACTCTTTTCATGCCGTCAACACACCGTGAGGACCAATAGGGAGCTGAGTATGGAGACATTATTCCAACATTGGCCAGGCAGGAGACAGCAGCAGCAGAAGTAGGAACAGGAGCACTGCCAAGAGAGTTGCTCAGCCAGGTGAATGGCTGCTGCTACAACTGCCTGCCACCGAGGAAACAAGACGAAGAAGAATAGTTTCTCCCAAGTACAAGTGTTGTTAAGTGCATTTGACACATGATAAGGATTGAAGGAGACTTTATGAAAGGTAGGCATAAATGTTCCAACAATCGCATTAGTATATCAAAATATGATCTGCATCCGAAGGTATGTGAGGGATTAACTTAAACTATTGTGT